>JMQE01000377.1:0-43532 GCA_000731825.1 Hypocrella siamensis
GGGGGGGGGGGGGGTTCGTACATGTATGATAGCTTGGAAAATAAAAATATTTTCCCAAAAAAAATCCATCAGTTTTCCCAAGAAAAATGAAGGATTCAAGAACAAGATAAAATCTCCTTCTCATCAACTTGCACCGTGCATGCCAAAATGGCTCTTTGCCGCGCCACAGCCAAGGGGTGCCATGAACCTCGCATCGCCGAGTCCTGGCCGAGGACTTCCTTCCCTCCCTCCGCCAACCACGTTCCCTGCGCAGACGGGACCGTGAACCATGGCCAAGTGCGCTCCGTCGTCGCTCAAAACCCAGTAGCTACTCGAATTCGGACCAGACACGCCATGTCAGAGACAGCACACGTAGGCCAGCGGGTCTCATACGGAGGAGCGCTCTGCACCGTCCGTTATGTCGGCCAAGTTGCCGGCACCACAGGCTCCTGGCTCGGCGTCGAGTGGGACGACGCAACGCGCGGCAAACACAGCGGCGCGCACAGAGGCGTGTGCTACTTTCACTGTAAGCCGTCTACAATTTTCTGGTCCATCTTTACCTCTTGTCGGAATCTCTTTTTCTTCTCTCTTTTTTTTTTGGCATCTACTCTAGACGCCTGTATCTCGTACATATTGTAGATGGTCGAGAAGAAAATCTTTGCCGCGTACCCAGTTGAAACAAGTTGTGCTCACATGGCAAAGGCCTCTCACCATCTCCCACCGCTGCGTCGTTTGTTCGCCCGGCGCGACCCAGGGATCCCAGCCAGACTTTCCCATCCGCCCTCAAGGAAAAGTATGCGTCGGAGCAGCTGCCCCCTTCTAGCACAGATGAGACGAAAATCAGAATCTCGGGCAGCAAGGTCGCGGAAGAGGTGGGGTTTGATAAGATCCGGAACAAGCTGGCCCAGGTCAGGGACTTGAGCATTGTGATTCTGGATGGCATGCGCATCGCCGCGGCTGGAAATGAGGCAATTGCCGACTTGTGTCCGAGCATTGTCCACCTGGACCTGAGCAGAAACTTGTTTGAGACGATTGGTCCTGTGGTAGACATTTGCCGTGAGCTTGAGCATCTTTCGAGATTGAGCATCGGGTGAGTGTTTTATTTTGTGGTGCAGCATCGATGTTGAAAATGGGCGTATGCTAAGAATTTCCGTTTTCTTGTCCATGTTTTTTCTGCTGCAAAAAAGCGGAAATCGATTTCGCGACATCTTGAATGATGCGTCTCTGGCAAATGTTGGCCATTCGTTTCGCCGCGTCACCGAGTTGTCGCTCGACGAGACTCTTCTCACGTGGCAGGAGCTCATTGTCATTGCGGCTCGCTGCCCAAGCCTCACGACGTTGAAGGCGGCATCGAATCAGCTCTCATCGCTTCCTGTCGTCGATCTGGCCGGCTTGACTTCCACCCTGACGTCCATCAGTCTGGAGTTCAACAATTTCACCAGCCTCTCCGACTTGACCAGCCTCACCTCCTTGACTGCTCTTCGAAATCTTCACCTCAAGGGCAACAACCTCGACGCCATCTCTTCAGCGACGGCGCCGGGACCTGTCTTCCCCCCGTCTCTGCAATACCTGGACATATCCTACAACAACGTCGCGGACTGGGCCTTTGTCGACGCCCTGCCGGCCTGCATCCCTGGTCTCAACGCACTCCGCCTAAGCCACAATCCCGTCTACAACGCCAGGGACGACACCAACAAGGCATCGTCCACCGAAGAATCACACATGGTCACCATCGGCCGCCTCGGCCGTCTCAACAACCTCAATTTTGCCGCCATCAAGCCCACAGACCGGACCAACGCCGAGATATTCTACCTATCCCGCATAGCGAAACAACTCGCCAGCGTGCCCGAACCGGCAGAGCACACCGTCTTGTCACGTCACCCGCGGTACAAGGAGTTGTGCGACACGTATGGCGAGCCAGACATTATTCGACGAGACGAGATCAATCCCTCCTTTCTGGAAGCCCGTCTGGTCAATGTGGCTTTTCATCATCGGGGACCAGAGCAAGCCAGCAAGGCTTTGCGAATACCAAAGTCTTTCGATATCTATGCCGTCAAGGGAATCGCAGCCAAGCTCTTTGCTCTGCCACCGTTGATGGTGCGGCTGATTTGGGAGACTGGCGAATGGGATCCCGTAGCACCGTCTGACGAGGGCGACCAGGACAGCAGCGAGGACGAGACTCCAAGCGACAACCAGAGCCGTGCTGAAACAGGTGGTGCACAAGACAATGGCTCGTCGGGACGATGGATCAAGAGAGAAGTCGAGCTCAAGGATGAACCAAAGCAGTTGGGCTATTGTGTCGACGGACTGGACGCATCCATCCGAGTTGAAATGACGTAATTCATATACCGTCTCGTTTCTTTAAAAAATAGAAAAAATAAAAATAAAAATAAAAATAAAAATAAAAATAAAAATAAAAATAATAAGTTGACGCAGTGGCGGCGACGGTGAATCCTCCTATCAAAGATTACTACCACGACTCTCTACCGACCAAGCAGCCGCTGATCCGTGCACGCATGAGATTCGTGCAGCCGCGTCGCAATCACAGTGCCTCGCAGGTAATTCCGAGTTTTTTTTTTCTGTCTAGGCTCACCTGAGAAAGACGCAAGTACCTAAACTCCGCCATCACGGCAGCCAAATCGGCCCAGAAACACTTGGCAAGCAATATTCCCGTCATCGGGCGCACCGACTGAGCACGGCCTAAAAGCCGAAGCAACAACGTCGCAAGAATCATGGACCTGGAACGGAACGGAAATACACACACAGATACATTAGGTAGGTTCATAGGAGTATGTATGTAAATCCACGACAGAGCCGGAGTTAACGCGGCGCTCGTGGCGTGCAGCCCTGAACGGGCCGCTCCCCCATCGGAATAAAGCGCCACTGCGACTGGCCATAATTCCGATCCGGCGCTGTTGGCTTAATTCCCGGCCCTGATTGAGACGAGGTAATACAGCCAACGACGTACATGTTATACATATATATAAAGCAGGACTTTTGAATCTTTTGATTTTTTGAATTCAATCAATTGAACAGGCTTTTCATCACAAAGTGCAAACATACACATATTGTTTTTTGTTTTCCTAAATTTTCAACATTTACAATTGTATACAAAGATGGCTCAGGTTCAAGTGATTGGCAAGCAAGTTGGACCAATTGGGTTTGGTCTGATGGGTACGTACGTCCCTTGAAGCTCGGCTCAAGCCCACTTCGGCCAATGGCGTCTGTCACTCGTGTGCTGTGCTTGTGCTAACAATACATCGCTTGTCAGGATTCACCTGGCGGCCGCAACCAACACCCACTGACCAGGCGATTGAAGCGCTAAAGGCAGCCGTGGAGAGCGGCCTCACGCTGTGGAACGGCGCCGAATTCTACGGCACGCCCGAGTGCAATTCCATGACCTTGGCCAAGGCATACTTCACCAAGTACCCCGAGGATGCCAGCAAGGTGACTCTTGTCATCAAGGGTGCCGTGGATTCCGTCACTCGCGCACCAGACAGCTCTCCTGAAGCTACTCGTCGCAGCCTGGACAACATCATCAATAGCCTCGGCGGCCTCAAGAAGCTGGATGGCTTCGCCCCGGCTCGACGCGATGCCAAGACACCACTCGAGCTGACTTTCAGCATCATTCAGAAGGAGTACATCGACACCGGTAAACTCGGCGCCATCTATCTGTCAGAATGCAGTGCCAGCACGATTCGCGAGGCTTCCAAGTACGCCAAGATTGCCGCCGCTGAGGTGGAATTAAGCATGTTCACGCCCGATATCTTGAACAATGGCATAGCCGAGGCTTGTGCTGAGCTCGACATCCCAGTTCTGGCTTACTCGCCCCTGGGCAGAGGAGTACGTTCTTTCCGATGCCCGGTCATCGCCGTGGAAAAACCATTTGACCACCTGCAGCTAACTAGCAATCCAGATTCTCACCGGCAGATTTAGACAGGTCTCCGACATCAAGGATCGCGGTGTCATGACCGGCTTCCCGAGGTTTCAGCCAGGAGCTTTCGAGCACAACCTCAAGCTGGTCCACCAAGTCGAGGAGCTTGCCAAGGCCAAAGGCTGCACACCGGGGCAACTGGCCATCTCGTGGGTGACAAAGCACAGCAGACGACCCGGGTTGCCAACCATTATTCCTATCCCCGGGGCCACGGCCGCTTCTCGTGTCAGGGAGAATGCCAAACTTGTTGAAATTACCGAGGAGGAGTTTGAAAAGATAAACAGAATTGTCGCAGATTTCGAGACCGCCGGGACTAGATACCCTGATAGGGCTCTGATCAACACATAGTACTTTGATCGTTTGTGGAGGAAACTGCAAGGTTTTA
Organism: Hypocrella siamensis; assembly: GCA_000731825.1. NCBI lineage: Eukaryota > Fungi > Ascomycota > Sordariomycetes > Hypocreales > Clavicipitaceae > Hypocrella > Hypocrella siamensis. The sequence continues at coordinate 4,299 of JMQE01000377.1, forward strand.
GGTAGCTGTGAGCATTGTGCTCGGGACTCCCTTTGATCATCAATCAAGACAGCATCATCAAACCCCAGGCGTGCATACATCAGACAAAATGTGTCCACAGAAAAGTCCAATTACGGCTTTCGGAATTGCAGAATTCAATCAAGATTGAATAGCATCATATGTATTGCCAAGTGAAGTAACAAGGAGACCGCTGGTGACCAGTCGACTTACCGAACTCTGTTCAGTTTCAGCCCCTCCACAGCTGATTCAACCGCAATCTTCTACCCAATTCCCAAGACGTATTCCCAAGATGTGTGGTAACGGGTCGGACCAGTCTCGCATTGGATATTCGCTTGGCGAAACAAAGGGACACAGACAGAGTCCACCTGTTGCCGATGTGCACAAGTGACACAGTGAGCTTGGCTGTTCATGATCATCAACAAGACCTCGATAACTTGAGGGCAACTCTTCAGCTGACGAGCGGAACACGCATCGTCGCAAATGTCGTCTAGACGCGGCATCGTTGGGCCAATCTCACGGCAGCCAAGCGTGACCCAGAATCGTCGACGTTCCAAGAGGCCTTGCCGTCTGTTCTCTCTTCATAGTTCTTTCCGAGCTGTCGCGATATGTAGAACGATCACCCGACACTCTGGCCAATCGATTTGCACATTGTGCCGAGTAGATGGCCTAAGCAGTCATGGCGCCGTTCGGACCAACTGCCTCGACCCTATTCACCAGTTTCTTGACATTGGTCCATTCCTCGTTCCTCAACCCTTCTTTGCCGCCCAAGCCGCTTCCAACCTCGAATACTGTCAAAGATCCATCGATGCCGCCGGTTGCCAAGCGCTTGCCGTCGCTGGGTTCCCAGGCTACTTTATTCAAACTCCTGGAAAGCATTGCTCTACCATCCTGGCGCTGGCTAGGTGAAATGCGCGAGATTGGTACCTCTGTTTCCATCGAAATGTCCCACAACTCCAACCAACCGGCACCGTCCACCAAAGCAAATACGCTCGGTTTAACGGGAGACCACTTGGCATCGTAGACGACATCCTCTCGCACAAAATCGATCAAGGCTTTGACACTGCCATCTCCAGCACCGGTTGTCGATGTAGCTGCCGGGGCGCGGACTTTCCACAACTTGACGCTCCAATCGAGAGAAGATGAGATGACCAAGTCGCCGAGATCGACCGGCCCTCTCGAAGGGTGAAAGTCAACTGACATGACTGGAGCTGTGTGACCTCGGTAGCTGATTTTCTTGTCCACGCCGGCCTTCGCGCCCGCCCGATCGTACCTGTGACAAGGAAAGATCGTGCCTTCTTCACTGCCCACGAGGAAAAAGGTCGGGTCTGTTTGGGGAAATGATACGCAGGTAGGGCTAACGTCCTCGACGGCGACCTTGGCCTGAGTCGGGTTTTTAAGCTCCAGCAGCTCCTGTGGCTGCGCGAAAACATCCACACTCCAACCACACACGACACCATCTGTAGAACAAGATATGACGTTGTTCGCGTTCTGAGTGCCGACAATGTCGACAGAGTAGATGGGGTGGGCATGGCCGTATCCAGTAAGGGGCGTCTTCTGAATTGGAGCTGCACTTGCCCGCGTATCCCACAGAAGCACTTGGCCGCTGTAGGACCCGCCAATGATCAGGTTGGGATGATATGGCGAGAACTTGGCCGCCAGAATATCCGATTGGGCGGTGAAGACATACTCGGGTCGGTCATGCATGTGTGTGTTCCATACCTGGACAAGGCCATCCGGTTCATGGGGGGCAGTAGGGTTCTTTGTGTATGATGCCAAGAGAAGTTCGCTGAATTTTGGTGAGAAATCAATGCCGCTGATCATCCGCTTCTTGGACCATCGGTCGTCGAAGAATTGCGCAACTTCTTTTATCCTGTGCGATCCACGTCCCCCCGAGTTCCCACTCTCTTCATCCTCATCATCCTCGTCTTTCCCCTGCAGAGCGTAGTCCGTCAAAATGTCGTATGTCTCTTGTTCAATAGCTCGCTCGATTACTTTGGTAGACTGGTCAAGGAAATCAACAAACTCATCAGATCTTGTGACAGCCTCCAATTCTTCGGCGGTCAGTTCCCTGGAGGGGTAATTGGTGGCTGACAATGATTGTCCTTTGACACTTCCGTCTGCGAGAAGTTCTTTCGCGACTCGTAGCTCATCTTCAACCTCTTGACGAATCTTTTGTCGCAATTCCTCCTCTCTATCTCTTTCCCTCCTGCTTTGTCTTTTGCTCGGGGTGTTCGCAGTCCCTGTGAAGTCGCCTCCATCGGATAGGGCCGAATACGCCCTATTTCTGCTTGGCAATGTCCAGTCATCTGTAGTTTGTACTCCTTTGCTATACGAATACACCTCTTTTACGGGTGACGGAGGACATTCGTATACTGTCGTAAGAGCTGCGGCACTCAGCTGGGGGGGAGGGAGAGCAGGCTGCGCGTTTGCCGCCGCAGCCGCGTATTCTGACGTCTCATTACTGAGCTCTCCTGCACTGAGAACACTGTTGGTCCTGCTGCCTCGAGGTTTCGGGGATGCGGCACCTCCGGTCGTGGTCGAGCCTGGCCGGCTTTCGCCCACCAGGCTATTGATGAGGGATTCGATCTCGCGACGATTATCGCCTCGACCAGGGGGAGGAGATATTGACTGATGATATAGACATCAGTGCCGAAACTACAGGCCTTGAAATAGGGTGGCCTCACATCACTAGTCCCAAGGCTCTGGCGGCCAGCACTGGCCAGGCTCGCTCGAAGCTCCCTCTGTCGCTTGAGCTCAGCGAGCTTTGCTTTCTTCGCAAGAATCTCATCTCGGCGATGCTGCATCTTGTCGAATCGATCGTCGCATTGCGGGTCGGATGAGTGAATCGGGGAAGCTCTGTGAGGGCGATGCAAGGGTTGTGTGAGGGCCGGCTGGATGAGGGGTGAGTTGAGCAAGCAGGCACAGACGTTGACGAGCCGAAGAAGGGGCTGCTTTCAGCGCAGCCGAAGCCCTCCAATCTGGGCGGACGGTTCTGGCTACCTCAAAGAGACGGTATTCGTCGTAGTTTAAAGGGGCCGATCGAAAATTGTCATTGCGAGCAAGCAGTACTTGTCACGCGGTAAAGTTGTACCCCATTGCAGATTTCGAGTTCCTGGAGCGGCTTTGGCTGTGGCTTGACGCAGTCTAGACGCGTTCTCCTGTTGGTCCAGTCCAGACTCTCGTGTTAGGCGAATACCAGTAGGTGCACGTGATTGCCTTGTCTCAAGCCGTGCTATCGACGAAGTGCCCATAGGCATCTCGGTACCTGCCCAGGGTACCTTACCCACCAGTCTATGGCGGGCCGTTGCGAACAGAAATGCGATTTTTCCCGAGACCATTCAAATCTTCATCATCCTGGGAGTCGGAGCAACGATTACCTCCATCCTCCACGATAGGGCCCCCATTGATACCCCTTTTTAGCCCATCGCGTCACGTTCATTTATTCTGGGTTGTTTGGTCTTTTCGTCGCGCGAATTGCGGCTGATTTCTGCTCCAATGGCTTCAAATGGTGCCAATGTCAGTCACTCCATTCGAATCTTATTCATCGTGGTGCTCCGATGCTCTCGAGCTTCATGCACTCCATTTGCCTCAGCTCAGCGGCGAGAGTTGGATCGATTCAGCGGATCATTATGCACGGGTGTATTCTAACTGAGGTTTTGCCCCCCCCCCAGGTTCTCCGGTGGTCCGCGCTCGCAGTTGGTGTTTTCTACGGATTTTCTCGCCAAAGGACAATTACCGCCACGCAACGGGCCGAGCATGCCAAGCATGCATATGAGAGCAAACAGAAGTTGATAGATCAAGCCAAGGCGGAATACGCGAAGAAGCATGCTCCCGCACCATCTGCTAACACCAAGGACGATGGTATGTTTACACCAGACCTTGTTCTCTTACGTCGAGGATGGACGAATCGAGGCGCAAGAACCTGGCAGCTATCTCTATATGTACTGATCCTAAATTCTTAGCTACGACCGATGTGAACAACGCCAACTTTGATCTCGAAAAGTTCCTTCTACAACTATCTCAGGAGAATCCCTGAGTTTATCGATTAAGGAGGCGGAGAGAAAACGACGAATCGAGGATAGAAGATAGAGCAGGCAGAAGATCACATCTTTTTTTCGACAAGGGATCCACGTCTTCCCCGCGCCTGCTCGCGAAGCTCAAGTCCTGGTTGAAATCGCTGTATGGTGGGAATTACGCGAGGCGCTATTGCATAGAGCTTTCTACCTTCCTGTCTACTAAATGTGCACAGGTGTAAAATATACAAAAATTTAGACGACCTCAAGGCACATCTTAGGTTTCTTTTAAAGGATAATCTGTGAGACGATGATTGATGCGTATGGAAGTGAATAGCCGGCTCTCTCCTCTCGGTCGGCTTCAAAAGAAGCCAGCGATGGACTGTCCGTGTTGATTCAGTCTTTCGCAGCTCGTATTGATCTTAGTAGTTGGAGTTCCTGATTTTGCTTGGCATTGTAAGAGGGCTTGCTACCTGTGCCATCTTCCAAGGAAGTGCTGCAAGTCGTCAAAACCCCTCGAAGATGGATCGTCAAATTCTGTAATGCCGCTTGGGCTCGAACCTGATAGTTGACACAAACGTCTTTTCAGGGTCAGCATATTACTGTACTCACTAAGGAGTACTATCACTCAACCATAATCCACTTGCGGCGGAGCCTCTGCCCCACCCTGCACTCGACATGCACAAGGAGTGAGTGGGCTGCACGTTGTCGGAAGCTCTGAGCTGTCCTCAGTCCACGGAGTCGGGCGTCGTCGCATCGAAAGTTTCAACGTCCCCAACGTCGGGGCAGATCATCACGAACAAACGTCGCCAATATGACGACTGAAGTCTCGACTCGCCTCGAGGGCGTCAATTCAAAAAGCACAAGAACCCTACTGAGGGTTATTATTCTCTGCTTCATCGCCGGCGCTGCCGTTTCGAGTCGGTTGTTCTCGGTTATTCGTATGTGCAACTCCATCGTTGCGTCCTTTTTTCCCGAGACCCTCGATTATCTTGTCGCCATTACATGTGGCACTTGATGCTGACTTGTGTTTCCCTAGGATTTGAAAGCATAATTCACGAATGTTGGTCGGGAGTCTTCTCTGTTCTCTATTGTTGGATTGCACACTAATTAAAGCTAGTCGATCCATGGTTTAACTTTCGAGCGACCAAATACCTCGTCGCGAACGGCTTCTACAAGTTCTGGGACTGGTTTGATGATAGAACATGGCACCCACTTGGGCGTGTCACGGGAGGAACCCTGTATCCAGGTCTCATGGTCACGAGCGGTGTGATTTACCACGCGCTCAAGGCGTTGACCGTCCCCGTCGACATTCGTAACATATGCGTTCTGCTGGCCCCTGCCTTCTCCGGGCTTACGGCCTATGCGGCCTATCTCCTCACCAACGAGATGACTACATCGCCATCTGCGGGCCTATTAGCTGCGGTTTTCATGGGCATCTCTCCGGGGTACATATCCCGATCCGTCGCCGGCAGTTATGACAACGAGGCCATCGCCATATTTCTTCTCGTCTTTACCTTTTACCTCTGGATCAAGGCTTTGAAACTGGGCTCCATGCTTTGGGGTGCTCTTTGTGCGCTCTTCTACGGCTACATGGTTGCATCTTGGGGCGGTTACGCATTCATTACCTGTCTTTTGCCCCTCCATGCTTTGGTCCTGATATGCATGGGCCGTTATAGTACTCGACTCTATGTGAGCTACACCACTTGGTATGCGCTGGGGACTCTTGCCAGCATGCAGATACCCTTTGTCGGGTTTCTGCCTGTCAAGACTAGCGAGCATATGCCCGCTCTAGGTAATCAAGGCTGATTCTCCAACTCAAATGGTCCTGCGCGTAAACGCTAAACGCAGTAACAGGCATATTTGGTTTTCTCCAATTGATCGGATTCATTCAATACGTACGATCTGCCATCCCCAGCCGACAGTTCCAGACGTTCCTCGTGACCATTCTCATCGCCACTTTCGGCATCGGCTTGATTGCCCTTGTTGGCCTGACATCGCTTGGGTACATTGCTCCATGGAATGGTCGATTTTACTCTCTTTGGGATACCGGTTACGCCAAGATACATATCCCCATCATTGCTTCTGTGTCTGAACATCAGCCTACTGCCTGGCCAGCTTTCTTCTTCGATCTCAGCTTTCTGATCTGGTTGTTCCCAGCGGGTGTGTACATGTGCTTCCAGGACCTTCGCGACGAGCACGTCTTTATTGTCGTCTACGCGCTTTTTGGAAGTTACTTTGCTGGTGTCATGGTCCGTCTCATGCTCACGTTGACCCCAATTGTCTGCGTTGCAGCTGCCATGGCCTTGTCCAGCATGCTCGACACCTACATCACAACCAAGACTCCGGACCCCAAGGTCGTTGAGAGCGTCTCAGCCGAGGCGGTCACCAAGAAGCCGAAGGCGACTGGCGCGCTTCGGGGCAGCGAAAAGCCAACGATTGGCATTTTTCGCTCATCATCCAAGTTGGCCGTTATTGCTTCGGTGATTGTTTACCTTTTGATGTTTGTCACGCACTGCACTTGGGTCACGTCAAACGCCTATTCGTCGCCTTCGGTCGTGCTTGCTAGTCGGATGCCAGATGGAAGTCAACACATTATTGACGATTACCGTGAGGCCTATCAATGGCTACGACAAAACACCAAGAAGGACGCAAAGATCATGTCTTGGTGGGACTACGGCTATCAGATTGGCGGCATGGCCGATCGGCCTACGCTGGTTGACAACAATACCTGGAACAATACTCATATCGCAACCGTAGGCAAGGCTATGAGCTCCAGAGAAGAAGTCAGCTACCCCATCATGCGACAGCACGAGGTTGATTATGTCCTGGTCGTGTTCGGTGCTCTGCTCGGCTACTCTGGCGATGATATCAACAAGTTCCTCTGGATGGTCCGTATCGCCGAAGGTATTTGGCCCGATGAAGTCAAGGAGCGTGAATTTTTCACATCTCGAGGAGAATACAGAGTCGACAGCGAGGCCACCGACACGATGAAGAACAGCCTGATGTGAGTGCCCTGGTCAATCTACAAGGAGATTGTCGCTGACGAAAGGACACAGGTACAAGATGTCATACTACAACTACCACAGCCTGTTTCCTCCTGGTCAGGCTGCTGATCGCGTTCGTGGTGTGCGTCTTCCCGACCAGGGCCCCGTCTTGAATACCTTGGAGGAGGCTTTCACCAGCGAGAACTGGATTATCCGAATCTACAAGGTCAAAGATCTCGACAACATTGGTCGGGACCATGCTGCCGTGGCGGCGTTTGAAAAGGGCCAGAAGAGGAAGAAGGCGTTGAGAAGGAAGGGAGCACGTAATCTCCGAGTTGACTGATCACATGGTCGCTGTTTCCAACTCTGGGGGTGGAAAAGGAGGTGCGATGATCGAGACACCAGCCGTGTTCAGGACACGAATAGGTGGCATTCGTCGTGTATATTAATGTACGAATCTGGCCCAAAAGTGTAAGGAGAAGGGGGATGCAAAACCTCGAGATTAGAACAGCTGGCGGCCATTGCATCGCGAAGAGTGCACGTCGTGACATTGCCCGTACTCTTCAGTTATGCCCGAGTGTCGCCAGCTGGCACTGAAAGCGCTGGCGGCTGTCGCGGCTGTGAGCCAGGCACGTACCACTTTGGTTGCACCTGACATCAAACGCAGACACGACCACCACCGCTGCGGGACAAGCATTTGACACCAATCCATGTCACTTTCCGACTGCAATTCACATCTTTCTCCTTACGCAATCTCTGTGAAACTTCGTTGGTACATTATGTTTTTTTGGTTTGTTTTTCGCGCTCACAGGTTGACACTTCTCTTTGAGGATAATGATACGCCACTTTGCCTGGCTTTTTGATGATGGGTTATAAGTGGAAGAGACGCCTGGTGTCTGCTGCTTTTCATCCCGAAGTTGACCTGTTGTCAACCATATTTGGCTTGCCCTCCCGTCAAGATATAAGGCTTGCAGATCAGCGCATTGCTCGACAAAGCATTTATCGGCATGAATTGAAGACAGAATCGGATGAAACAGTCGAGAGTCTTCCTGTCGAAGAATCTGACGCAGATGGCGATGATGACACCGATGAGACCGAAACAGCCTCTACGAGCAGCGTAGCCAGCTCGTCCCTAGAGAGGCCTTTAGCGACTAGATCGAAAGCATCGGGCTCAAGGAACCTGCCGAGACAGCCTCAGGTAGTCTGTCGCCGACGGACTGAGTCGAAGAAGAAGTTCAAGGACGCATCTGCGAAGCAAGACACAAACTCGACCCCAACTTCGACGGTTCCTGAATCAGTACAGCGGGAGAAAAAACTTCATTCAAGCAAGGCCTTCGCATCAGGAAATTTGTTCGCTTCCACGAGGCTTCTTTTCGGGTCAGAGAGTGACGTTCGCCCAATAGCTTCTCAAGGCAAGAAAATCCATAGCCAGGCTCGACTCCCCCAACTGAATCAATTTGAGCATTACCACCAGCCTCCTCGCCCTCGGGCTCGAACGACCCAATCGCCAAGCTTCACACCACAATACAGGATGTGTTATGTTGTGCCAGGTACATCTGGGCCTTTGCCGCAACGGGCGAGCACCATGCAGACAGCCAATCGGATAGCCTCCCTCGAGTCTCATCCTCACAGATTGGAGGAGCTTCAGCAGAGACTGAACGAGGCTCGCGTAAGTTTGCTCAAGCAACCACAGGACGAAAAGCTGCACCGTGAATGTGACTATCTGCAAAGTCAACTGAACACCTTTCTGAACAACATGGTGAAGTCGAAATTCCCCAGCTTCCCCCACAGGGAGAGAACAACAACGCCGATTGGAGGGATGCGGTTTCGCCACAAGACTCAGTATTTATCCACAGACGACGAAGACAAAGAGAATGCAGAGGGAACTGCAACTGAATATGACGTCGTTGGGCACAGATCGTCATCGCCGGCTCAAGGACAAATTGACTCAGCACTACGGCGTGCATACCAAAGAGAGAAAAGCTCAGATTGCGCAGTCCGACATCATCTATGTTCTGGCTGTGGTGAGATCAGATCTCAATTGTTCCACAAGAAGCATCCTATAGCTCTGAGGCATCAACCCATGCTTAACTACTGTTGGTCGTGTCGAGAACGTCGGCTGGCCAAAGGGATCACGGATCGCCACCACTTCTGTTTTGGATGCGGCAAAGTACGATCAAAATCGTTTCAGAGCAAGCATAAAACGGAGGCTGGGCGGCCACTCCTGCCAAACTACTGTGGAAGCTGCACTGCCGAGATCCAAGTGCGAGAGGGCGTTCAGGATGCATCAGTCGTTGGTCCCGGAAGCGTTTCGCCATCACCAAAGGAGCCGAGACTAGATTCGCGTGCAAGTTCGAGTGATTCAAACGCCAGGTATTCCGTGACAGCAGAATCCGCGCCTGAAGATTTCTGCAGTGGATCGTCAGCAAAATGTTCTGCAGACGTTGATTGCAAGCCAAAGAGAGGGAAGAGTGTACGTCAACTCCGCCTCGATGCGTCGCTGGGCAGAGATTTGTCTTCTCATCCACCAAGTGCTGCTGATTCGTCACCATTCTATCCCGGGCGCAGGCTTGGATCAGCTCAGCGGCGGGCACAAAGGGGCTCGACACCACATTGCAGTGACGAGAAGCTCGATCAAAACATCGATTCAGGAAATGTGACAGAATATCACTCTCCTTATGTCGAGGAAGTAAAGTCTCCCGTGGAAGCAGCCGTTCCACGGGCCGCGAATCATAACAGTGCGGAGACGGATCTCGATATGGAATATGAGAACTCTACAGCCAGTTCCCAGCTTTCAAGCAAAGGCAAAATCGGCCGCCAAGAACGACACTACATGGCGGAAAACAACCATCCTTTGCTCCATGCCGACGACGACGACGACGACGTTCAATCTAGTTTGGGCTCTAACAAGACATCAAGAGTTCTTGGGCGTCGGCGCCCTCCTCGAGACGATGTCAGAGACGGTCGTCAGCCCAGCGGATCAATTCAAAGCAGTGGTCCCCGAGGTTTCCCAAGAGATTATGGGGGTGATATCTCAGAAAGAGGTCCGCCGTGGATTAAAAAATCTACCTTTGGCCGAGCACATGATGATGGACAGTACCATACGGCGAGTTTCCCAGATGAGGAAAGCCGACAAGAGGCAGATGAGACCACTCGTCAGCAGAAATCACCACTCGCAGACTTTCGAACTTTTCAAACATTACCATCTTGGCAACATGATCTTGGTCATGACATTCGCACGAATAAAGGAGCCTTTGGACAGAAACACGTCAGAACGAGCATTTTTGATTACACAAGCTCGAGCACGAACCGCTCAAAGTCTCAAAGCCCCAAAACTTACGGAACTCGCTCCGTTTTCCCAGACGTCCATGCGGAACGCGGCCCGCAAGGTAGCATAAGTGAATACCCCAGTCTGAGCCAAGAGAGCTCGGGGACCTCGTCATTCTCTTTCGTCTCAAAAACGGGCCGAGATGACGCGGCGGCTGCACCAGGCCGGCTTCCGGGAGACGGGGCCTACTCTCGGTCCGTTTTCACCGACTACTCGCGGTCGACAAGTAATCCTTACTATGAGCCAAGGCGGCGACGGCCTTATACTGCTTCCCGCAACGAGGCATACCCTAAATCCTGGGACTGGTCTTCAAGCAGGCAAAGGGACTCTGACGGCTCAAAGGGGTATGCAGGCTCGGGGCTCGACGACCGCTTTCCAGAACCGATCGTCGAGGAGCCAGTATCGCCTCCACCTTCCTCTCCTGTACGACGCACAATGTTACTAGGTGAGTGATGTCGAGGACCAGAAAGAACAAAAGCGCGGGCAAACGTTAATACAAGACTCATTCGCAGAATTCACCTCTGACCCAGAGCCACATGCAGACGACAAGACATTATGGGCCGATTCTCGAGGAGATCTGATTGACTAGTAAAAAAAACATCTCCACCCAAATGCATCACTTTCCTGCCCATTTCATTTGTTGCATGAGCAAGTCACCATCAACGCCACAAACACACACAGAGACACATGGAAGGAGAAGAAGAAAGGAAGAAAAAGAGCAAAAAAGCAAAAGAGCTTGTGTTGAATACGGCCCGACTCATTGTACTACCTGTTCCATGATCGACCAGTTGATCGTGTCTATATTGAGTGAAAGGGGGCCGCCGATTGGCTGTCCGAGCTGCATTGTGGAAATGATTTTGTTGCTGCTTGCTTTCTGTTGTCAGTACTGTCAAGGACAAAGACGAGGATTCTTCATTTTCCTTCCCTCGCTTACGATGAAATATGGAGAATGGCAAAAGAAAAAAAAATAACTTAAGGAGCCCGATATCCTCCTCCTTCCACCCTCTTTATTTTATTTTGATTTTATTTATTTTCCCTTATTCTTGTACTCCGATCTCCATTGCTGATTTGATGATAAAACACACTTGTTTTGCAAATTTCATTCCTCGAATAGAGGCACTCGTCAACTTCCGTTTTAGTCAGTTTAGTCCAGAGCCTGTGGCACAGTCTTTGAATCATTTTTTTCGTTTTATTAAGGGCCCCTCCATCGGCTTCGTGATTTTCTACATGATTTCCGTGGACACATTACTACTCCAAAAAAAAAACCACCCATGTTCCTCTGTGTCCCTCCGTAGATGAAACGCCCCATGTCGTCTTGTCCCCGAGAAGTGTCTCCAAGATATCCAAAGGGTTGAGGAATGGAAACAAAAAAAAGAGGCAGAGAGAACACCGTCAAGACCGTAGATCCAAGAACATTGCTGCACAAGACAGCGCGCATCTGTCGTCGTCCATGTCGGATACCGCCCCTCCCCTCCCCTCCCATTCTTTGTCCCCTTTGTTCCCCCCTTTGATCAAGTACGTTTGTGATATTCATAATACGCCCTCCCAACCGACATTAGGAGCCACGGCCGGCCGGGAGCAGCCCCCTTGATGACCACCAGACCGGACTCAGCTGCTGTGAGGAACGGAATGAAGCGCCACGTGCGGAGTAGTTGCGCGAGAGGGGGCCGGCGCGCTGGCTGACGAGCCTCTTCGCGAATGGAGAGCCTGCCTGGCGGCCATGTAGGCAACGGCTTCCAGTCTCTTGTCTTCAAAGATGCGGCTGCGCTGCCGCTCCCTCTCCACCAGGGACCTTCGCTCGGCCCACTGGGCTTTGGCCTTGCTGGCTTCGTGCCTCTTCTCCGCTGCCTGTCTGATCCGCCTCTCTGTCCTCTGGCAGGCGCTGTCCAGCTTGGCCGCTGTCTGGGGTGACGCCAGCTCCATCTTGAGCCCGTCTGCGGGACGCGGTCCCGAGGATCCCCCCCAGAGGCAGCGGAAGACGAGTTTTGTTTGAAAGTTTGGGTCCTTGCCGCCCCATATCATCAGAGAGTCGCCGTTGTAAATCTTGGCCCAGTACCGCGAAGGGCTGTTGGGGTTCTTGGCGTCAGACGACGCCAGCAGGTAGCCGTTGATCTTGATTCCCAGCGTGGCCTTGGTAGAGATCCAGAAGTGGTACAACGACGAGTCGGTCTTGGACAAGTCCCTGCTGCACCACGGCCTCTCGCCTCTGGACGACGTCTTGGGCTGGTCCTGGCCGTCTTTCCACAGCATCATCTTGAATGCATACTTGGGGACCCGCGACTCCTGCTTGTCGGGATAGACGTCGGTGTTGTCCGGCCCGCGCCCAAAGGACAGCAACGTGTCCGTCACGGACAGAGATATGTGCTGGATGCAAGACGTCTCGTCCGTGTCGACCAACGCGACAACTCGGTTGGTCGACAGGTCGTCCTGGACCGGCACAATGATTCTGGTGTCGGGCTGGCAGCTGTCTGGAAGCTGGCGCGACTCCACGGGTGCCGCCGTCGGAGGGAAATCGACCATGACCTCGTCAGCCGCTTCGCCCGTCGCCGACGGGCCGTTGCTCCCGTTGTTCCCGTTGCTCCCGTTGTCGAGTCCAGAGCTGGGAGGGAAATACTTCATGGCCAGACTCCAGAGCGGCGTCTTGCCAGGCCAGAACTCTTCCCCGCCATCTTTGGCAGCCTGTTTGAAGGCATCGTGCTGCAACTGCGTCATCTCGGGATAGTGCAGATGCCAGGTATTCTTATCCTGTTCCCAGAACTCCATCTTGCTGACCGGCAGGTCAATAAGCCGCCCGGATTCGAGCGTCATTACCTGAGGCATGCGGGCGAGAAGCTTGTATTCCTCCAACACCTCCTCGGGCACGTCTTCCAAGGTACTCTCTGACCTGAGTCTTTTCATCACAGGCTTCCCTGGCGGCCTGTGCTCGTCGGCGTCTTCGCTGGAATCGTGGACCGGCGGCTTCCGCTTGCTCGAGTTCGGATCCATGTTGTACAAGACGTGTTGCGATGCGCTCTTGGCCTGTGCGGTGGAGGCGTCGTTTTTGCCGCCGCCGAGGCTTTGAGAGGCCAGATCTTGCACGAGGCTTTGCTGCTGATCCAGAGCCTGATTCAGGTGTGTCGATGCAAGGTTTCGCCCATGCTCCCGCCAAACTGGGCCTTGGCATGTGTCTGAGTCCCCAGAGTCGTATGCCACCTCTTCACGGTAGTGCAGCATCTCAGTTGCTCCCGTGCTCGCGCTGGTGGGGGACAGATTCAGAAAGTCGGCAGGAATCACACCTGAGCTGCCAATGGCCGATGCGTCAATCTCTCCAAACAAGCGCGGGGCGGGTTGGTTTCTTCGAGCCACGCGGCTATCGTCCGCATAAGGGACGTTGCCAGAGACGTCGCTCGTCGAGTCGCTGACTCTGTCATCCGCGTCGGTTGCCGGCTGTAGCCGCGATGGGTGTGTCTCGTCATCATCCGTGATGGCGTCATAAGTCTGCGACGACTTGATGGTCGAGCCGAGGCCAGCCAGCCAAGGATGTGCCTCGAGCTCTGCTATCGTCGCACGATGCTCTGGCCGCCGCTCCAGCATGCGCTGAATGAAGTCGATCCCGGCGTCAGAGATGCCCGTCCCCTGCAGAGGGGTGACGTCCAGGCTCCTGGTCATGATCTTGTGGAGCAGCTCCGTGTAGCTGATGCCCGACTTCACAGGATACGGCGGCGCGGCGGCTAGACAAAAGAAGAGCACGCCTCCAAGCGACCAGATGTCCACGGCGTGGCTGTACCTCTGACCAGGCACACGACGCATCTTCTGCCCTCGCATTCGTATCCCGTTGTCGTCGTACTCGGCATACTCCGTGTACACTTCGGGAGCGCAATACAGGAGTGTGCCACAAAAGGTGCGCAGAAAGGTCTCGGCCGTTTCGACCATCTTGGACAGGCCAAAGTCTGTCAGCTTGACCACCAAAGGATCGAACGAGTTGATGAGAATGTTGTCGGGCTTGACATCGCGGTGCGTGATGTTATTCGCATGCAGATAGCCCAGTGCGCTGAGCAACTGTGCTGCTATGCTCTGTGTCATTTCCACGTTGAGAGGTCCGGGGCCCGGGGGAGACACGCTCCTCCCGAGATCGCCATGGGGAACATATTCCATGATGATGATAAGCAGCCTATCCTCCCAATCGAAGTTTTCTATGTAGCGTACGATATTCGGCTGCGGCCCAAGGGGGGAGGGGTCGGGGTAGGTTGGATCATGTCAGCGGCACGGACAAAGGCCAATACATGGCGGTGTTGACCACAACTCACATGCTGGACCCTCTGCATAATCTTCATCTCGTTCTCGACCTTTTGATCGAGGACTCCATTCTTGATGAATCGACGTTTCTCAATCTCCTTGGCGGCGTAGGGCAGCCCGTCGTATTTGGACGTAACTTTGTAGACTACCGCAAATGCACCTTGGCCAATCTTGCCAGTACGATTGTACTTTCCCGATCCTTTCCACTCTGAATGCGTGTTGGCCTTGGCAGCTTGGCCCCTGGACGGAGACGGATGCGGTGGAGGACTCGCCTCAAACCCAGCCTTCCTCGTCATTGGGCCGCCAGGGACTTTGAATATGTCAACCGTCCCCGTGCCGCCAAGGTCCTGCCGAGGCGCATCACCACCCTTGGGGCGCAGATTGTGTCGAGTAAAGTACTCCTCCACCCTGGCAAGGTAGGCACGATCGAAGTCGTCGTCCCGACGTGGGATCCGAACGAGGAATATCAGATCCTGCCGCTCGGTATGCAACAAAATTTTGACGAGACTGCCGGAGCTCAGGACCCATTTGTTCGCAGGCTGCCTGCTGTTGTCTTCGGGGTTACGGGTGAGCAGTTGCCTGTCGACAAAGGTTCCGTTGGTAGACTGGTCCTCTATCATGACGTTGCCGTACTCGTTGACGTAGATGCGGAAGTGAACATTGCTCACGCGGCGCAGAGGATCGTTGAGGAAAACGACGTCGCATCTGGCGCTGTTCCGGCCAAAGACGAAGCCGGAAGCAGGGTTCTTGACCTGAGACGAAAGCCTCAGAATGATGGCATGGTTCCCAGGGTGCCGGCCAGTATCCGAGATGAACCGGCTCGCGTGGTCCTCGAGCTCATAGTCAGGCTGCACCTCATCTGCCTCGTTCTTGCCAATAATGTACGGCGACTTCTCTTGCGCTAGCCTGGAAACTTCCTGCCGGGCCGAGTTGGTGTGGGGATACAAGACGCAGATGATGTCGGATATATCTTCATCTGAGAAGCCAGTGTTCTGCTTGCCTAGTCGGCGCGGGTCAAGAACGTTTTGCGTTGCTGGGAACACATGTCAGTACGTCGAGTGTAACAACGAGTAACAACGACAAGTGTCTTGGGCTGTGTGTTGGGTTGGGGTCTTGCCATGCCTTGAGAGCCATCGCCATCCATTGAGAGTGGCCCCGATTTGCAGTAGTGGCCGGACAAGAACAGGTGGCGCAAACTCAAAATTACACTCTTGTGCAGCTCGTGGTATCACAGATGAGAACGTGGCAGTCGTGGTGGAGGTAAAGGGCTCGCTGGGTACGAGCTCGTACGAGGAACGCGTCTATGTCTATGTCTAGGGACCAGGCAGAAGCGAAAGACACTCGGGGATTTTTTTTCCTATTTTTCTTCTTTTTTTTTTTCCCGCGGCAAAGATGAGAAATGAGGGCTACGGCGAAAAGAGTCGACAAGGATCACAAGACTTCTTGGTCTGCAAGAGACGACAAGTTGAATTGATAAGCAGCATAGCAGCCCCCGTAGCTCGTAGAGGGAGAAAGAAGAGAAAAGGGAAGAAGAAGAAGAAGAAGAAGCAAAAGGTTACGAGAAAAGAGACAAGAATGCCGAAGTACATGTGTGGCAGAAGGCCGGCAGAAGGCCAAACGACAAGGGTCACCGACTTTGCTGCAGGTAGGTGGACGCGCTGTGCAGGGTGTAACCTTGGGCGCGACATGCCGGCGGACCGATGACGACAGCGGGTGCGAAGCGGGTGGACAGCGGGCGACCAGCGGGCGGACAGCGGGAGGATAGCGGGTAGGCCGGGCGGTGTACTTACTGCAGGTAGTTGACGTGCCACTGTAGCTTACCAACTTTTTCATCAAAAAGTCGCCTTGGCTTGGCGGGGTGCCAGTGGGGAAGAAGATATTGCTCGTCATTTGGGTTCACTTGGGTTCTCTCCCCACAAGCTCATGACATGACTGTGCCATCCACATCCAAGGCTTCAGTATCGTGCCAAACTTCCACGATGCGCAAAAGACACCGCTTTACTCAAACGGAAAATCCCCGCCATCACCAGAATTCCTCACTCTACACACAGCACTGGTCCAATGCTGGCCGAGAGACAGGTTCACAATCTCTATTCGGACAGTGGACAGTCTCTGTTCACGCA
Organism: Hypocrella siamensis; assembly: GCA_000731825.1. Lineage (NCBI taxonomy): Eukaryota > Fungi > Ascomycota > Sordariomycetes > Hypocreales > Clavicipitaceae > Hypocrella > Hypocrella siamensis. The sequence goes on from JMQE01000377.1 coordinate 21,025, forward strand.
CTCCTCGACAACAATGTGACCGGCAGAGAAAGGCACCAGGAGAAAAGAGAGCTCGATTTGAGGCTCAGGTCGAAGCTCAATCCGCCTACCAGGTTTGGGGAAAAAACAAATAAACACGTCAAGAGGCAGGGGTTTCAGTCAAGGGATAAGAGACATGTGATTTACGCCTGTTCTGTATTTACAGTGCCCAATTTCCAACAATGCAATTCCTTCTCGTCTCTCGGGACAAATATCCGTAGAAAGAAGTTTAAAAAAAGAGTCCGTGGACCAATTGAAAAAGTCGCAAGGCAGATATGTACATGTGCATTCGACAACAAAGTGCCTGCAGGCTTTATGCAAATTCATACGGACTCATCGCCACGAGGCGAAAAATCTTGTGCGTCGCAATGCGTCTTTTTAGATGGCTTGTCCTTGGTATTGACCATGGGGAGGGTTCGCTTGACCAGAGCCATATTGGCCTTGCGGAGGAAGACCGGGCGAGGGCGGTCCCATGGGCCGCAAAGGCCTACCAGGCTCCCCATGGGACGGTGGCAAAGGACTGGGTGTTCTGGGTCCCATGCCGGGGCCTCCACCTGCAAGGTTGGGGCCATACTGCGGTGAATGCGCCGCAGCACGGTGCTGGACGTACTGCTCAGGTGTAAGCGCCGGTCCCATCGGTGACTCAGGCGAGGCCGATCCTCCATAGGCGCCGGCTGGCTGCCAAGCCATCTTCTTGTGAGCCGAGTCTGCCGTTTGCGGCCTCGCAGCCGTGTCCACAAACGGCCCAGACCCAGACATAGGGGGCCTCGAATCGGGAGAAGCACGTCCGGGCCCTTGGTACGGCCCAGCATATCCGGCGGGCCCCGGGTTCGGTCTTCGAGGGACGGCAGACGCGCCGTAATTCACCGTAGGGCCAAAGTCGACATCAGGCATGTCGAACCCAGGACCATGTTGCAAAGGTGGCTCGCCACCTGCCACAGTCCTCATGACGCCAGCTCGCGGTCGATCCTCGGCCATGAAGCCGTTTGGACCGTTGTGGCCGGGTTCTTGCATGTGCGAAGGGGGCACTGGCCGGCGGTCTGGCCCAGGTTGAGGAGCACCCCCATACGCATCGGACGTGTAATGGTCAATGATGTGATCAGCGGTGATGCTTGGATTCTGCCTGGGTACCGGTTTACGATTTGGGTGACCTGGAGGAGGGCCACCACCACGGCCGCCGCGGCCTCCTGGCCCGGGTCGGAAGCTGGGGTAAGGGCCAGGGTGACCTCTAGGGGGTCCTTGGCCTGGTGGAGGTCGTCCCCTACCGTGGGACCCCGGCGGTCCTCCTCGACCTCCGGGTCCGGGAGCCGGTCGAGTCTGCTCCGGGCGAGGACCTCGCTGCTGTGGATTCGGCGATCGTGACGGTGGGCCATTTTGACCGGGATGCCCTGGGGGAGGGGGCCGGTTGCCATCCGAAGTCGCCGGCCGTTGAATCGCATTCTCTCCAAACGGGCTGGGGGAGCCTCTGGGAAACGGCGGTTGGTTCGCGGGGTTGGGTGCTTGCAAGTGCTGCGAGGGGAAGGTACCCTGAGGTCCAAGACCTTGATCTGGACGCATGCCACCAATGTTTGCCTGCGGACCCAGAGAGTGGTTATGGGGATATTCTGAGGGACCTGGAGGCGCACTTCTGCTTCCATCCCTACTTGGAGACGGATACCCGCCCTGACCATCGTGAGCATTGCCTAGTCCTCCAGCAGTTGCCATCTGCGCCAAGGTTGAGCTTGACAGGCGACTGTTGGCCCGTCGAAGCTCGGGAGAGTGATAGGCTTTGCTGGACGGTCGAGCCTGTGATCCGTGACTGAATGCCGGTGGGCGAGACACGGGCTCTGGCGTCTCAAGGCTGCGCATAGCTTCCAAGTTGGGCATCGTTGGTGGGGACGTGCCGAACTCTTCGTCAGTGCTTCCGAGCTCGCCAACAGCCATTCTTCCTGGAGGACCGTTGCGTAAGGGCAACTGATGTCGCTGAGGAGAGCCGCCGGGGCCATCGGGGCCGCTGCGGAAAGCCAGATTGGGGTCGGACACATTCCGCATGTGGTTAGGTTCACGCAAGGGTTGCAGCTGTCATACACCTAGTCAGCATGGGCAGATTCGAATACTCTCTCGGCTGTGCGTGAAGTGCAGATACGTACCGTATTCGCGTCGTCTGCAAAGCCCACCTTGGGCCTGTTGCCGCTACCAAAGCTCAATCTGGTACTGGAGCGACTAGCGCTGCGTGATTGAGATCTAGAGCCATCGTCCAAGGCATTCATTCTCGTTCCTGTGGCATCCTTGAGGCGCTTGCGCCATTCCCTCTCGGCCCACGTTCCGCTGCCCTCTTCTAGAATCAAGTTGGAGATATCAAGTAGTTCCAAGTAACCGTATTTTTTGTGTTTCGGCATGGCGAACATGAGTGACCGGGGATCCAAGACGCTGGCAACCAGTTTACCTGGACGGCCGTACAAACCGAAAGTATCCCACGTTGGAAAAAGAAAGCGTAGGAGCATCTCGAAGCCACTCACGGCGGGCGAGACCTCGGGCATGATGAAGATGAAGCCCTCCTTGGAAGAAGGCGGATCGGCATGAACAGTGACGTTTCCCTCAACCTTGAGCAGCGTCGAAGCGTCGACCAAAGATTTGGCTTGAGGATAGATGGCGTAAGCCGAGTACGCATCCGTGATGGTGGCGATTGGATGGGCCTTCTTCTGCTTCTTGCCATCCTTTCTCGTATCATAGAATTTGATGTCACCTTTTAACATCGGCGCGTGAGAGCGGTCATATGGCGATCTCTTCTTCATTTCCTTCTGCATCTTCTGGTATTCCTTCTCGTCCGGGGGGGAAACAACACACCAGCACCGGCGCCACGGCACACCGGCGCCAAACCGAACTCTGACCCACTGCTCCGACTTTAGTCTGGATCTCTCCATGATGACATTGATGTTGTTGAGTGATTTGCCTTTGCCTGCAATCAAGGCCCCGGTGTAGGCCTCCTGCAATGTGGAGTACTCATACATGGCAAGACGTATTCCAGACGTCCATTGAATCAAGGAGTGATGCGAATTGAAATGAAGGAGGTATCGATTTCTGCCAGCAGTGGAAATACTCAGAATATTCTGCAGCGGTTGCTCATCGTTGGAGCGGGTTGGCAGCGACTCAATCTGTGCGTAAGGTCCGTCACATCAGCAGCCATTGACCTTGTCGCGCCATTTCCATGAAAACATACCATTTTGATAGAAGCATCTGTGAGGTTGATAAATTTGGGGAGAACCTCGCCGTCTTCGCCGGCAGCATCTAGTTCTGCGGCGTCCCACAGCGAGAGAACCGTTCCGACGAGCTGAGCGAAACATTCTGTCCACGTTCTGTCTGCGTTGGGTTTGCCCTCTGCGCGATGGCTGGTCAGCGGCAGCAATGTGCTAGGCGCCTGGGACGCGCGGATGCAGGTAAAAGGGATCCCTGGGATGGGGCGACATACGGGTATTTTGGTCGTCGAGCTTGAGAAAATAGCCCTCCTGGTACAATTTGTTGGAGTGGCTGTTGAGCAACGTGAAGATGGGCTGCAGCTCGGGAATGGTGTCCTCGTTGATGTCCATGACGGGCGGATGGTAGGCATACACCATAGACAAAGGTCGCGATGAACTGCGCTGGCGCTGCTGTGGAGGACTGTTGCAGGGGGAACCGTCTAGCGGACTGCCATAGTCAGGACGCGACGGGGGCGTGAGAGGACGGCGGATGGCGTCGATGTTGTGGCTAGGAAAGGGATCCGACGCGTGATGCTGGTGCTGCTTCTTAAAATTGACGCCGCCAATGTCGTTGGGCGGCGATGCGGGTGGAGAGGGCGACTTTGTGCCGGCAGAAAAGTGTGACATGAAAGAGAGAACTGTAGGTGATTGAGAGCCAATAATTGGCGCAGTCAGCAGTCAGCAGTCAGCAGTCAGCGCACGCACACGCACCCACGCGACTTAGTGGTGAAATGCAAATGAGAACAAATTTACCCTAGGATGGCAGGTGCAGGATGCTGGGGTGCTGGGTTCGCGCTCTGTGGGGTGGGGGCAAATAGGTATCGACCCAATGCCTGCTTGGCTGGGCCGGCGGAAGGGAAGGAGGGTGTGGGTTGCTTGTGGGCTGCGAAACAACTCGGCGTCAAGGTGTCAGGCTTATAGGCATGCGCCTGACAAACCTTGAGGGAACAAAAAGTACCCGAGGGGCTGTGAGTGGAGCAGAAGACAAGCTCGAACGGACACGGAGGGAAGGAAGGGGGGGTACGGAGAGGCGACGAGGTCCATGGCCCTGGCATGGCTGACTATCGAGAAACAATCCCGTCTTGTCTCAAATGAAAATAATTGTCTTGCACACAGCAGTGGCTTTCTGATGCGCCCTCGTGAAGTGCATGGCCTGACGCATGCACAGCGTGCTGCTAGGCACGCTGTGGCTCTGTCTTCTCCTAGGCCACCTTGGCCAAAAGAGCGCTTGGCGCGGGTCATTGCGGCCAGTTGTGTAGCGTGAATGTTGCAGGGAAGGGTAAATTATGGAAGGAGGGGGGTTGGGTTTCGCGCCTTCAGTGCACCCGGTGCGCCCGAGACGAAATGGCGCCTAGGCTGGCTCATTGACGAATCGGCACCGGGCCTCATGACGCGGCTGCGATTGGAATGAACAAAGCAGTAAAAAGAAGTAGAACCAACCTCGATTGCGAACCATGCTTGTGGATTTTCAGCCCTGAATCAGGCTTTACTCTTTATTTCTTTCTTTCTTTCTTTCTTAGTTTTTTTCTTTCTTCTTTTTGGGAGTTGTCAACTTGTCCGTGATCAAGTGCTGAGACTGTCGTCCGAGGCTGCAGGGTCAATAAATACTGTTACAGCCTTGACCTCTGTTTCGGCTGTGCAGTGCTGGTGTAACAAGATTGATGTGGTTGTGGTAATGGAGGGGGGCGGCGGGTAGATCCCATTCACTTGGTCGCGCCAAGAGTAGATGGATAGATAGGAACCGCTTCTTGCGGTATTATCTTGAGCCGAGGACGGAAACCCTCGACCGTGAGCCGTGATTGAACGGGAGCTCAGTGAGGAGCGACGCACCTATCGGTTGTAGGTGGACAAATCGGCTGGGTTGGGTCTGGGGTGAGCGGTTGTGTCAAGGTCGTTGCTTGCGAAAGGCGACAGTGAAAATGCAGGGGCTGCGAGATGAGAGGCTTCTTGTAGTCTGACGGACGATTAGTGGTGCACGCTTTCAAACAAGGCCGTCGCAATCCGGGCTCACGCGATGCAGATGAGATTCAACCCAGGGTCATCGAGGTCAAGACGGTACAAGAAGGTGGTGTGAAGCGGATATGTCGGATTTCCCCATGACAAGGCCCGCGACTTTTTTTTTTTTTGGCTTGCTTCCCGGCGCTTCCCGGCGACGCCGTGAGGATGCGCTGGTTCGGGTCTTGGGTCGAATGAGGGACAGGGACAGAGCTATGAAGGATGGGTTGAAGCAAGACGGGAAGAACTGGCAAGAAACAATTTGAGTGAGAAATGGCCTGCGCCTATGTTTTGTACCTTTATTCTTTGTTGTGCTTTCTGCCAACCACCGATGATGGCTGTGGGGAATCTCTGGCAAGTCAAATGCGGGAATCAGAGAAGACGATGATCCAAAATTAGGCAAGACAAAAAAGGGCGTTGATGCGATATGCTAGTGACTTTCTAGTGCCTAGTGCCACCCGCCACGCTGATGTCGCCGAAAGAGAAGGAGGAATTCACGTCATTGCCCTTCGGCCGCGTCTTGGAAGGTCGTGGTGGTGGTGGTGGTCTGTCTGCCTGTCTGCCTGTTCCTTGGTCGCCGCCAGCCGGCCGGCCGGTTGGTTGGTTGGCTGGCTGAGGGGGCTTTAATTTTTTTTTTCGGATGAATAAAGAGTTGACGTCAAATTCGCGCGAATAAAGCTTAGCCAACGACAAAAAGACAATTGTGTTTGCTGGTTTGATCCTCTAGTGAACGACGTAAAGAGCCCGTCTTCAGGGTGGGATTTGTCTGCAGGATCAGAATTACGGATCGATGACTTGAAATCGGGTTTCCTGTTGCCCGATGGGTAGAGTGGGAAAACTGGGCGGGTAAATAAGAGAGAGAGAGAGGTAGAATAGAAAAAAAAAAAGGTAGGCTGGTCGATAGGATGCGCCGAGCCGAATCGAACTTCCTATGGCTGAATCGTCCACTCCAGATGCAGCCGTCTGACAAGAAGAAAAAAAATCCACGCAGCGCAGGAAATGAACGACGTCACCCAGCAGAAAACGTGGCTAGTCTCCCGAACACAAAACTTGGAATCGGTAATCGGCCGCCGGATGGCAGGGGGGGCTTATGACCGGAGCCGTTTTGCGGACTTCGACACTCTTTCCACCGCGAGAGGAAAGGCGAACTGATTTCGACCTGGGGGGGCCGGGACCTGTGACTGAATGGAAGGAGGGTGGGTGATGCGCCCATATGTACCTGTTCCTCCTACGACTTTCCTGCTTACTTCCCTGACTACTACTAGGTACTAGGTAGTATGTAGGAACTAGGCAGATCAGCAGCCAGCTAGGATGCAGGTGCAGATGCAGATGCAGAATGGAATCAATGCGTGACTCGAGCTCGTTACAATACGGAGGCACTGAATCAAACAAAATGGAGAGGCGCTTCCAAATCAAGAGCCGCTCGCTCTCGCCTTGCCTGGCCGGGGCGTCTCATGACCCCGGCAAGCACGGGTCAGGGAGGGTCCGGTCCTGCCCAGACTGTTCAGAACTTTCAGAACTGTCCAGAAAAGTGTCCGCTTCACCCGTCTAAGTTTCGGGGCTGCTTACTTTGGGCAGAGGCCTGAGAGGCCAAGGAGCAAAGAAACTGATGCACCTCCTGCTTCACTCCACCAGTGGCGGGCGCTTCGGCTAGGTCTTGACTCCACGAGAGCCAATGATCGATCGAGCAGTGCTCCCAGATGCAGCTGCTGCCGGCGCCAACGGCGTACGTACGGTACTTCAGAGTACAATTTTCCGGTTCCCGGAAAAAAAAGTCTCTTCCATGTGTCGAGGCGCTACGGACTAGTCTCGTCTTTCTTTTGACTTCTTCACTCGTTGACGCCTTCACTCGTGCGGCGGTTCGATTACAGGGAAGTGCGGAAGTGCCTACCGCAGATTCGATAAGTCGAGACATGGCGTATCATGCTTACGCAATACATTTGAGATCGATGCGGTGATTAGACACCATGGGATCTTCTCAGGTCTCTCGGGCACTCATGCACAGCACGCATCAAAATCGTTGTCGTCGTCTTGTCTTGGCATCTCGATGCAAATACTCGACACAGACAAGTGTCTCAATCGGGCCAGCCGCTTCAGCTCGGTTTGGCTGGTCTCCGCAATGGAAACTATCGCTGGGTGGTGCAACTGGGCTAGCGTGGGAAAGCGGGACAGATAAATTACCCCAGAGAGAGCCTGTGCACCTTGGCCGTGTTCGTGAACAGAGTCGCAGTCGTTTCGGATTGGATACGAGATGCATGGGTGGAACGTTTCTTGGCGGACAACGCCCGGATTACCAACCAACACTCAACGGGGGTTTGTCTCCCGCCTCCGTCCGGGCAGCAATTACTTGTCTACAGATGTGTCCACGAACTCAGCTGCGTGGAAGGAGAGGCAAGCCAAGCCAAGCCAAGCCAGGGAAAGCCCGAACAGGGCAAGCAAGCCAAATCAGCTCGGGGCCTGACTGTCCTGGGACCCATGGCGACGTCCGCAGCTTGCGAGTCAAAACGCATATCGAATGTACGGTGAGCGCATGGCATCACCATGCATGGTAACCCTGTCCGCGACAGGACCGGTCGCTTTGTCCACGCGCGACCTGTAACATCGAGTTTGTCACATTTGTGTGTGCAGATGTATACAGCACCCACTGTACGGCTGGCCATCGCAGTCAGCAAAAATCGGCCCATCAGCGAGGATTTTGAAGGCATAGAGGTAAGCTGGGTCTGGTATCACACCTTTCATTGGCCGAGCCGCTTCACTTGACCTGACATCTAGACGTCATGACAGATCTGTCGGCAATGAATGTCAAGGGACGATGAATTACTGAAGCATCATCGGAAGAGGTTGAAATGATCGACCCCGATGATCGTCTTTCAGTCAGGAAAGGCCCAGAAAGTATCGTATAGCGTTGCCATGACTAGCTCACGTCATTCCGAACATCAGCATCCCCAAGCTGCGGCGTCCTGCAGCTGTCATACAGGGGTCTGCTCTCGTTCTGTCGGCCTGTACTGAGGTAGAATGAAGCTTGCTTCCACCAATTTTCAAAAAAAAAAAAAAAAAAAAAAAAAAAAAAGATGCACTATTACGGAGTCTGCTTGAGTGAGAGTGATTCATCATTTTCTCGGCTCCGGGACGAGACAGAATAGGCCCGTCAGACGAGACAGGAAGGGGGAATCAAAACTCATTGGTGCTTGCTTACATCTGAAAGACAACCAAGTAAACTTAAATTCAGCTCGAGATTCGTTGCCTTCGTGAAGACATATGTAAATCATACTTAGCTACATATTTTTACGTGCACGGGGGTTGTAAATGAGTTCAAAATTCGTGCTGGCTGATGAGGCACTGAGACCTGTCACGTGCAGGCTTTTAGCCTCATCGGGCAATTCCCAGCATCCCCGGCACCGGACCAAGAAAGCCTCACCCGCAATTATAAGCAGACTCGCCATCTGCACCGGAGCGGATTCGTCATCGAGGCCGCGGTCAGCGACCCAGCCGGGTCAACACTGACTTGAATAGTTGGAATGCGCAAGTCACGTCTCCCGACGCCCTTGGCCACCTCGAGATTTCGATCGCGTCAGACACGTCTGCCAGACCAGCCATGGCGCGGCCATGGTGAGCAGAGATATACGGCAGACTCGTCCGCGGTATCATCTGACCGACAGACCAAACCCCCCAAGCTACCCTTCCGATTTGAAACGGGCCTCGGTTTATTTGCCAAGCGGGCACCACGGCCATTTCCTCCGCCGTTTACTTCACCCCCGTCCGGCTCGTTCTCTGATCCCTTGAGTACGCATCATCGGAACCGCGATCGTCGAAGCTTGATCAGAGGGGGTTTTATCAAGGGCCTGACCAATGGTGATGATGCGGTATACGCGAGCGATTATTTCATATGCGCCAATGATGGAGTCGGGGCATGGGCGATGCGCCCTCGAGGCCACGCCGGGTGTGTAACCCGTCTCCCTGATCTGACGTTGCCGGCAAGGGCTCACAAACTATCGCAGGCTGTGGTCGCGATTAATAATACATTTTTGGGCGACCGAAGTCGAAGAGGACATTCGCCGCTTCTGCTCAGCAGAAGAGCCCCACGTTCCTGATACCATCGCCATGCTTCAATCCGCGCATGAAAAGACCCTGGATGCCACAGTCACTCATGATTGGCAGGGAACGACTACTGTCTGTGGTGCTCAGCTGCACTATCGACTCGACGACACCCAGGTCAACCATCCGTCGCCCCTTTTGCTCGTCACCAATCTCGGAGACTGTCAAGTGATGGTTCTTCGACCGCGGGACAAAAAAGTCATCTTCAAAACCAAAGAGCAATGGCATTGGTTCGACTGTCCAAGGCAGCTCGGCACCAATAGCCCCGATACCCCCAAGGACAACGCCATTGCCGATGTTGTGGAGCTGGAAGTCGGAGACGTGGTGCTGGCGATGACAGACGGTGTCATTGACAACCTCTGGGAACACGAGATTGTCGAGATTGTCGCAAAGAGCATCGGCAACTTGGAGGCTCGCGGGCAATTACCCGGATCAGAGGGGGCAGGAGGCCGCCAAGGAGGCATGAGAACTGTAGCGACCGACGTGGTTGATGCCGCCAGACGCATTGCCACGGATCCTTTTGCGGAAAGTCCCTTCATGGAGAAAGCTATCGAGGAAGGATTGGCAAGCGAGGGAGGTATGTGAACACTTTCAAACCATTCGTTCCTGATTTCTGCCATGTGCTCATGCTTGACTGCAGGGAAAATGGACGACATTAGCGTGGTTGCCGCCTTGTGCGTTGAGAATAAGTAAGAATATGATCGCTCCAATCAAAGATTGGATTCTATCACATGCATTTCAGCAGGCTGGAGCATCGTCACGGCGTTCACTGCTTTATTTTGGGAAGGAAGACAGGGCTCAGCCATAGTGCCAACGTAGACAGAGCCAATCCTCATCATCTGTTACCAAGAAAGCTACGTACACTACGGAGTACTCTAGCACGATGCGATCCCCTGTACTCCACCACCATGCTTGACATTTCTTGGGGGTAGCGGGTGCTGCCCCTCTTGGTTAGCGCCAGCTGCCCGCCGCAGACATGTCATCCTATCGCACGTGCATTCAGCATTCAGTTCAGGGATCCGCCGATAAGAATTTTATTCTGGAGGACTGGGCCGAGCCTACACTAAATGCACGCATTCAACTGAATACCCAGGCAATTGCGCATCCATACACCGAGAAATTTGCGCTCCGTGAAGCGGCGATGGACACCAAGAGTTTACGAATTGTCTGATTGAAGGGGACAATGCAGAATAAGTTTTGAGATAGGGAAATTGTCAATCGATCAGAACACCATGAGGGGGAAACGATCAAAACAGTACCGAAAGCTCATGGAGCGTTTTGGCATCACATTTGGCTTTCGCGAGCCATACCAAGTTTTGAGTGAGTTGTGAAAAAAAATCGAAATGATACATGAGCTCAAGCTGATTTTGCAGTTGATGCGGGCATGATCCAGGATTCTCATCGCTTCAAGATGGAATTGGCCCCAGCCCTGGAGAGAACAGTCCACGGCAAGGTCAAGCCAAGTATGTCGGAGCGTTGATGTTGTCTGAGCTGTTGAAGCTGATTTTTATGGCAGTGATTACGCAATGCGAGATTCGAAAACTCTATGCGAGAAAGAGCGAACCTGGGGGCCGCGAAGCCATCGAAGTGGCAAAGTCGTGCGAAAGACGGCGTTGCGGACACCATCCCGACGAGTATGCCGAGCCTTTAAGCGCATTAGAATGCTTTAAATCCGTCGTCGATCCGAACAACTCGGGCGAGAACAAACACCGCTACGTCATCGCCAGCCAAAGTCAAGACTTGAGACGCATGCTACGCGCAATTCGAGGCGTACCTCTGGTCTACATTAAGAGAAGCGTCATGATTCTGGAGCCGATGTCCGATGAAAGCGTTCAGCTCCGGGCCCGTGAAGAACAGGGAAAGCTAAGGTCTGGTATCAAACCGACCATCGGCAAGAGGAAGAGAGACGAAACGGAAAATGGGAAAGAAACTGTTTCAGGCTCACTCAATCATGAGAGTGGTTCCGGTGGTGCCGATGTGCATCCCGTGCTGCAGCAGCAGAAGAAGAAAAAGAGGAAACAGCCAGGTCCCAAAGGACCCAATCCATTGTCAATAAAAAAGCCTAAAAAGAAGCCGTCAGAGGCGACGAAGGACGCGCAAAACGGTAACGCTTCTGCAGATCGCAAGAGACAGAGAAAAGAAATATCTGCCGACGCACCTGGCAGCTACTAGGGCGGAAGGCAGAGGAAGTATTGGTGTAGCTGGATTGCATGGTGTGGAGTTTTGATGTAGGGAGCGAAATGGCTGGTAGAATTCACTTCATATCGCGAGGCACAGAGCATGCAGCATCAACTCGAAGTGTCTGGTTCAGGGCGGCGAGAATGGACATTCGCAGCAACAAAAAGTAACCAAGTGTATGATGGCACGAGGTGAAAGAGTGATGGCACGAGGTGACAGAGTGATGGCACGAGGTGACAGAGAGATGCTGGCTAGTACAATGGACAGCGAAAATTTACGAACATCTCTCTCTGGTGGGCTCTGGTGGTCGTTGGTGATCTGCTCTGCCGAGTCGACCGACCCACCAGGGAGGTTATATTGAGGTGTGGGCGCCAATACTTGCCAATGCTCGAGAGTATTTATGGAATATTTCGGACACGTTAATTGACTCAAGAAAACCAAACCAAGCCCTCAAATCACGCGCAACGAGACAGCCGCAGCAGGCTCAAAGATGGACAAGTGTTAGCCCAGGTTGTCTTGTACGGCCGCGCAAGCAACTACAGTAACCCTCCCTGATTGACGTCCTTTGCCTGACATTGACATGGCCGGTGAGTGAGCACCTGGCAGGTACCTAGGCAGGTACCTAGGCGCAGTGGCGTGGCAGGTGGGATGAGGCGAGGAGAATTGGCTCCGCGCGGCAGGCGCACGGTTCACCTTCGCAGCTCACGCATCAACGTCAACCCGTCTGGTCACTGCTAGACTGACCACCAGCCCCTAACCCTTTTCGAAAGGGCATCCCCTGATCAATTCCAAGTCTTCGAAACGTCACCTGGCTGGGTTTTTTGCGTCGCATCCAATCCCACCCCTCACCGAGGGAGCTCTGCGTTTGGATGCGGACGTCGTCCCGTGAAATCAGTCCTCAAGCATCGCTCTCGTGCCTTTGCTCATCTCCGCGACCGGGCCCGACATCGAACATGGCCGACGAGCAGGGCGCAGGCCCGGACGGAGCTGCGGCCAAGCCGGCCTCGCATGCTCCCGTAGATGAAGAGACAGAGACCGACGACTTTGGCTTGCCCATCCGACGCTTTCAGCCTAATGCTACTTCGCCGACGACCAGCCCGGAGCCGGAGCCGGCAGCCTCGCAGACATCATCGAGTCCGCGAAACGTGGACGGGAATGATGCCCCCGACCACGACAGCGACAGCGAGAGCGGTAGTGATGGAACCGCCTTTGTGGATGCTGAACCAGTCGTGACAAAAGACACATCTCCCGCCTCCCCATCCGAGCCTGCCACAACGACGGCTGCAGATTGTGCAGCCGCCGAGTCAATACCCGAATCCCCGAAGAATCCGGAAACGCCGTCTGCCTCGGCGGCGCATACCTCAAAGGTCGAAGCAGACAAGCTCAACGGCGGTGCTGCCGATGCCGCGAGCGATTCGACAGTGGACAAAGAGACTGTGGACGAATCTGTCGCATCGGGACGTGGGACCACCAACCAGCACAGAGCAGTTCACAAACGAGATGCGAGTGCCGTCAGCGCTACCAGCGTCGGCAGCGTCGGCAACGCTGGTCTATCCGAGTTTTCCCACCAGAAACTTTCGACGCAACAAGAGGAGGAGAAGGAGGAGGAGGACGGGGGTTGGCAGACCATGCCCGCTTTCGCTCCATACGATGTTTACGACGATGACAATCGCTTGATTGCCAGAGAGCACAATGAGGAGGATCAGCAAGTTGAGCAGTACGGCTACGGTGGGCTGGGCGGTGCTGGCAGAGGATATACCCGCGTCATCATGGACGACGATGCGCAATCCGCCACCAGCCTGGACGAGAATACAAAGTATCTCTTCAGGGAGAAGATGGGAACAGATCTGGTGGATGAAGAGGCACGAGACGCGGTGGCTCAGATGCAAGCTACCAAAGACCTCCTCACCGAAGGCCAGAGAATAGCCTACGTCGGCGTGGCGCGTCTACTCATCGCCAAGCTTGTCAAGCAGTCAGAACAACTGGGAGGCAGCAAGAAGACGAAGAAGGAGGTGACCATGAGTGCGGAGGCTGCCAAGATGTGGGGGCAGAAGATGATGATTCGGCTCTACTCTCACATGGACATCAGCGAGGCAGAGCAGCTCATGATTGAGCAGCTCGCCGAGCACGGGGTCATGCCAAAGGACCTCACTCCGGCGCTGCACGCGAATTCGCGAGTCCACAATCCCATGGCCGAGGACCGGACGTCGGCCGACGGGACATCATTGCCCACCTCGCCGTCTTCGTCCAAGTCGTCTGGCGGCGACGAAAAGCCGGCCGAGATGCCACCTCCTTACGAGAATGTCAACCAGAACGACGTCCCGGACGTACAGACACCAGCCCAGCTTCCTTCGACGGAGAAGATCGACATTGATTTGAGATGGACCGTCTTGTGTGACTTGTTCCTCCTCTTGATTGCTGATTCTGTCTACGATGCTCGGTCGCGGCTTCTCTTGGAACAGGTGGCCGAGAGCCTAGAGATATCGTGGATCGACATTTGCCGATTCGAGAAGCGGATCACGGATGCGCTCGAGATGCAACAGGCTGCAGAGAAGGAGAACTGGAACGAGGACGAGCACATGGAGGCACGTCGGAAGCTGGCGCAAAGGAGACGATACATGATGATGGGTCTGGCCACGGTCGGAGGTGGCCTGGTGATTGGCCTGTCTGCCGGCCTGCTGGCACCCGTCATCGGTGCCGGTCTCGCTGCCGGCTTCACCACGATTGGCGTGTCCGGCACCAGCAGTTTTCTGGCGGGGGCGGGCGGCGCCGCCATCATCACGTCCTCGGCGGCCGCGTCGGGCAGCATCATCGGTGGCCGTGCGGCCAACCGCCGAACGGGCTCGGTCAGGACGTTTGAGTACAGACCGCTGCACAACAACAAGCGCGTCAATCTGATTGTGACCGTCTCGGGATGGCTGACGGGCAAGGTGGACGACGTTCGCCTGCCCTTCAGCACCGTGGACCCCATCATGGGAGACATCTACTCGGTCTTGTGGGAGCCGGAGATGCTGCGCAGCACGGGTGACACCATCAACATCCTGGCCACAGAGGTATGCATGCCCACCCCGAAATACCCAAAAAAAAAAAAAAAAAAAAGGAAAAGGAAAAAGGGGGTCACATACACGTTCCCGGGCTAACAGAAAGGGGGGGGTTCTTCCCTCACGACAGGCTCTCACCCAAGGCTTGCAGCAGATCCTGGGCAGCACCATTCTGGTCAGCTTGATGGCGGCCCTTCAGCTTCCCGTCGTCTTGACGAAACTCTCGTACCTGATCGACAACCCGTGGGCCGTCTCCCTCGACCGGGCCACGGCGGCCGGCCTGATCTTGGCCGACTCGCTGCTGGATCGCAGCTTGGGCACGCGACCTATTACCCTGGTGGGCTATTCCATCGGCGCCAGGGTCGTCTTTTCCTGCCTGCAGGAGCTCTCGAAACGCGGCGCGTACGGGCTGGTGCAGAACGTCTACCTCTTTGGCTCACCCTGCGTGGTCAAGACGGACGAGTTCGTGCGAGCCAGGACTGTCGTGTCCGGACGCTTCGTCAACGGATACAACCGGAACGACTGGATCCTCGGCTACCTGTTCCGGCTGACCAACGGCGGCATTCGCCGAGTGGCGGGCCTGGCGCCCGTTGAGGTGCCATGGGTGGAGAACATGGATGTGACGGAGGAAGTGGCAGGACACATGCAGTACCGAACAGCCATGCCCGTCCTGTTGAAGAAGTGCGGCTGGGTGGTGGAGAGCGACGAGTTCAGCGAAATTGAGGACCCCGACCCGGAGAACCACGACCAGCGGCAGCGGGAGCTCATCAACGAGATTGAAGAAGCTCGCAAGGAGCTGGAAAGGGAAGGCAAGAAGAAGAGTGGCGGTGGCTTCAGCCTGTTTGGTCGGCGCAAAAAGGCAGAGCGCCAGGAGTGGGAGGTTTACGAGGACTCGACGGTCAAAGATGCCAAGGGCATCATCGGTGGAGGCAACGGCAATGGCAAGCTAGAGGACAAGCTGGGCAACAACCACGGCGTCCTGTTTGACGTCGACGCCATCAGGGCTGAGCTGGCCAAGGAATCATACGGAGACGCCGACGCCGAACTGGCTCTGCAGATCAAGGAGATCAAGTCGACATTGCCGCCGATGAAGCTCGACCTGTCCCCGGTGACGTCGACGGCTGCGAATGAGCGAGCCTGTTTGCGGGAGACGCAGAGCACCGAGGCGCTCACCAGCGGCGTCGGCGTCGGTGTCGGTGTCGGCGAGGAGGGGAGAGGAAACAACAACATCCATGACAATGAATACCGCGAGCCAGTCGCGCACTCCCTGAGAGACGCAGGCAAGGAGGAGATACAGATGACTTTTGATACGTCATTCGACGAGAATGCCAACCACACCACCAACCGCGCGGCAGTACATGACGCGACGACAGAAGCGGTCCGGCCAGAAATGCGCACCTCCCGCACCCTGCCCACCATGGCGCTGGCGGACCCCTGGGCAGACGCAGACGAAGAGGACTTTGGTAGAGAAAAGGAGATTTCCATGACTTTTGCGTAGTAACACCAGGCGGGTTGGACGTTTTGATTTTATGTTTTTATTTTCGCGATACAGGGTCGGTATGGGAACAAGGGCAACGTCGTCAAACGACGGCAAGAAAAGCGGAGTTTTTTTTTTTTCGATTGGTTTTCTCCTCTTCTCTCCTTCCAATGCATCTAGACGGATGCCTTTCTTTGCGCATTTGCTGGCGATGTGGGATGTTTTGCGTCTATCCAAGCTTTGGCCAAGACTACTTGGCCTGTACATACACAAACACACACACACACACACACACACACACACATATATATATATATATATATATATATATACATATTTTACCGTTTCTCATCAGCCACCATCTACAATTACACAATGGGATTCAAAATCCACTTCAATCGCCCGCGCGCTTGTGCCAAGACTACAACACGGCTTTGACCTGGCACGACATGTTTGTTGCCCAAACAGCGGAACGAGAAGTTGGGCCAGAAAAAGACTACTGCAGCAAGCGAGCATTATTTTTCTTCTTCGTTTTCTTCTTCTTCCCTTTAATGGGTAAAAATATGAAAAACGCCTTGTTAGCGTTGGCTGCTCCAACGAAGCTGCCTGACAGGGCCAGCTTTACTTGTCTCCTTTGCCATTGACCTCAATCTTTGTTGGGGCCAAACCTGTCCATGCATATATATATAATAATACGCCTACATCACCAGCCTGGAAAGAAACTCTAAAGATACACGGGTGACATATGCGCGTACACGGCCCTTGTGCCCAGTCCGCCTTTTGCACCTCGTCTTTGCCTTGAGACAGAGCCACGCACTTCTTTTTATTTTATTTTTTTAAAAAAAAAAAAAAAAAAAAAAAAGGGGGGAAAAAAAAAAAAGGCACAAAATGCTCAGCCTCGTGAAAACCACCGGCCAGCTAAACTCGAGGCAATGCTCCCCGCCAAATTCGTCGTTCCCAACGCACTGCCCGCCAGGTTCGAGGCCTGGCTGAACTTGTCGCAGCGCGAAAAAGCCAGCGTGTTCATGACGGTCAAGACCAAGGCAATGACTGGACAAGGGTTAGCACCATACAGTCTCCGATTCTTTCTTTGCTTTCCTTCCCCTTGCCTTCTTCTCCCCTTTTAACCTGGGACGGGAGACAATAATCAAAGATGCCTACATACCAACAAGAGGCAGCCACAAAAACTGCAACTGCACCACGGCCAAGACGGCCAGCAAGATCCACAGCAGCGGCTGCACGTACAGAGACAGCCAAAAGAAGCGGCTGTCGGTCGCGTTCACCACCTTTGTCCCGGGCTCGCTCGACTCAAAGACCCATTTGGACTCGCCCGAGTGCGCGTCGACCTCGTTCCACCACCGGAGCCCGACGAGCCGCCGGCCCGCAATGTTCTTGAGGTAGTAAAAGTCTGCGGCGAGCAGGAGGATGGTGATGATGAAGATCATGACCCTGTTTGTTCACGCACGCGGGACAAAAGAAAAGTAAGGTAATCAGTATTCGTGACCTTTTTGTATGCGTAGGAAAACGTTGTAGATGGGCTTCGTCACCAACATGCTCGAGCTGACCCATAATCCGAAGAAATACACGACGACGCTCGCTAGAAAAGAAAAAAAAATCCACAACATCAGCATTCAAATCCCCATCATGACTGCTTTGCTGGAAAAGAGTCGGAGGGAAGGGCAGGGGAGCAGAAAGACACCAACATATTCGAAAGGCCAAAAAGGTCAAGAGCGTTATGGGATGCGAGCTCAATCGCCAGCTCAGCGTCCCTGGCAAGGGTTGCTGCTGCTGCTGAGGAGGCTGCTGCCGCTCTGGATCCATGACGATGTCAGACACACCTGCGACTCCCAAATGAACTGGACACACAGCTTGAAAGCAATGAGGTGCGCGTCGCGGGGGACCGGATGAGCAGGCGTTGAGCGAGAGTTAGTTGCCAAACTGTCGACTCTGAGCGGCGATGCGACGTGTTTTCCCTGGCAAAACCTGGAGAAGAAAAGGGACCCACGCCAGAGCTCCATCCACTTTTGGGTAGGTACCTAGGTACATAGATAGTGCAACGCTAGCCAGGGACCCTCTACAGCCAAGCATACTATAGGTACTAGGTAGGTACTAGGTACTTACCACCTGTATCGACACACCTCTCGGATCCGAAATGATCCGGCCACCCTCACCACCACCATCCATTAAACGTCACCTCGTTCTGCTTGATGAAAGCACCGTATTTACTTCTCACGGCTATATTTCTGCAGCTTCATCCAATACATACATCATGGCCGCTGCCGCCGCGGCGAAATCTTCTTCCATTCTACGCCGCTCCCTCCTATATGGTGATTTCCTGACCATACATCTCGCGCTCCTCGACAAGTTTTCTGCTAATGCTGGCCGCCATGGCTAATCTCAGTTCCCGCCTCGTCCCACAAGATGCTTGTCAAGTCCCTGGGCTTGACTGCGGACAACGTGACATATGATTTGGAAGACTCCGTCATACCGGATCTCAAGCATCGGGCTCGCGCTCAGCTCAAGACGCACCTGGCGTCCATCGAGTCTCGCCCAGAGTCCATCTCGGAGCTGGCCGTGCGAATCAACGCCGTTTCCACTCCCTTTGCCCTCGATGACTTGACAAGCCTTGTCTCGTCGCCCCTTGTAGATGCCGTGGTGGTGCCCAAGGTCGAAGCTGCGGCAGACTTGACATTCGTTTCCGACGTCCTCCGTCATGTAGCGCCTCAACGACATGCAGATGACTCGACAAATCCAATAAAAATAATCGCCCTCATCGAATCAGCCCGCGCCGTCATGGACCTCGCCACCATCTGCCGAGCCTCTCCCTTCCTCAGCGGCCTCATCTTTGCTGCCGAGGATTTCGCTCTTGACCTATCCATCACTCGATCCAAAGGCCTCCAGGAGTTTCTGTACGCTCGCTCGGCCATTGTGACTGCCGCTCGCGCCGCCGCCTTGCCGAGCGCCATAGACCTTGTTTGCACCGACTACCAAGGCGAACAAGGCCTCAAAACGCTCGAGGCCGAGTGCCAAGCGGGCAAGGCAATGGGCTTCAGTGGCAAGCAATGCATTCACCCCGGCCAACTTGCCCACGTCCACAAGTACTTTGCGCCCAGCAAGGAAGAGGTCGAATGGGCACTCGGGCTCCTCGCCGCCAATGAGGAGGCCGTTCTGTCAGGAAAGGGAGCTTGGTCATTCCAGGGTAAGATGATCGACGCTCCAGTCATCGCCAAAGCTCGTTCCATTGTCGCCAAAGCTGAGCAATGTCACTTCGACGTTACTGCCATGAAGGAAAAGTGGCAACAATGACGGCAGACCGAGGAATTGAACTTCGTTTGCCATTAGAACCGTACAAATGGATATCGTCTCTCCACTCATCTCCTCACAAGTAATGTGGCCTCCAAAATGGTAACGAGGCCTCATGGGGACCGTCATGGAAATTCGCATCCGCTTGTCTGGCATGCATTATCCGTGGAAGGCCAGGATCCTCGTACGGCCGTGTGGAGAATTCGTCCTCATCCCCCGCCAAGAGCCGCCGCGGGCCCTGTGTTCCGATGGCATCCAGTATAGGCACGAATCCAACTGATTGATGATTTGGCTCTGCAGCTGTTGTATGTGCACTCGACAGGCCTCGTTGGCTGTGGTACGAGCCGGCGTTGCTCAGAAACTTCGTTTTGCGCATCGCCGCATGATGTGGAGCTGAGGACTCGGGCGCACTCATCCCCGGAAAGACAAGCGCATCCGCGCGACAATGCTCGAGTGGAATTTCACCACGCAAATGGTTCGACCTGAGCACCTTCAGTCGTGGTGCACGAGGGAACCTGCGTCCAGCTGATTGCTCAAGGCTGAAATCGGGTGAAGGGAATGACCCGATGGTCGGCACATGGTCCTCCCGCTGGAGCGCACCTGAGCTTACACGTCTTCTTTTAATGTGATGCGTCTCAGGGCTGAAGCGCACATTGTCCCGAGCAGCATGATTGGCATCTCCGTTGCCCAAAGGGAAGCCTCTTGCTCCGCTTCCACCTCTCAAGGGCGACGCGGAATCGATCAAGGCAGCATCGTCATCGACTAGCGATGTCATGGTTAAAAGCCGTGTATCACATACATCTTTTGATTTGAGAACGAGTTTTGCCTTTTGATCTGCGAAGTCGGCTACGCTCCTGCCTGCGCGTTGGTGCGCGTCGGGTGCACGGCTGGCCGTGGTAGACTTTTCGTCAAGTTTCCTCAGAGAGCTCCCATGGTATGCCCAGATGCGCGACTCTGGGATGCCAGTCTCGTCGGAGATACCACTCCGCAACAGCTCAGCAATGTGATTTTCGACATGATTGTAAGCCATGGATCTGGGGGGATTGCCAGTGCTGCGCATAGTACTCTGTCTCTCTGGCCATCGAGTTTCAGGGTCAATTGTGTTGACCGCATCTTTATATGGATGCAAAATGCTTGAGTCTTGAGCTCGAGCTTGCTTCCGTAATACTTGCCCGGCTTGTGACTCTTGAACCATCTCCCGAGCGCTGCACGTCGATCGTCGATCAAGATGGCAGGGTTCAGCTCTCTGGAAGCCGGCATTGGCCGCCTGTCCGAGCAGTCCTTGCAATGGTTCGACCTCTCGTCAATCTGCTGATTCACTGGCTGATTGCGCACCAGGCTAGTCGAATCTTGCAGCGTATTCGATGTCTTGCATTTATGATCGACTTTGGAGGTGTCAAGCGGCTGTCTGTGTCTCGCGCGGCTTGTACTCAGATCGAAGTTGTGAAACGAGAGATCGGCGACTGTATGCGCACGACACACGGTCAGTTTGCGCGAATGAAGCGGAGACGGTAGCGCACTATGTACATACGCCTTTTGCCTCCGTCTCCGGCCCGGCACGATTCATCCCGTGAGAATTGTGGTTTCAGCTCGAGGCCCATCAGCAGCTATTGAACACTGTCGCAGAAGTAATTGACTTACGATGACCTTTTCTTTGCAAATCTTGTCTGTTGTGAAATTACTCATGACTTCCCTGGCAGACCGAAGCGTCTTCCGCTGACGGGGCTTGCTACTCTTGTGCTGGCGGCTCATCTTCTGAACACCACCTCCCGTCTTGACCAATTGGCCTCCCACATCGTATCGATCCTCACGGGTTTTGCGTCGTGGCTGACGTTGGAAAGGCGCATGTCTTTGCGGCGAGACGATGCGTTCTGGTGCGCGGTGTATCTCGATGCCGTCTGCTGTCCAGCCGTCACGCATCGACTGTGACGTATTGACGACCTGTTGCAGAGGGGTCGAGCCTATGGCATGTACACCCTCGCTGCTTGGCGCAAAGACGCTTGAACTTTTCGCCGGCATATATTGCACGGGGATGGATTTCAGGCTGACGACTTTTGTTTGAGTGGGGAGGCAAAGTTGCTGTTGGATCTGGACAGTCGTCCGAAGTATTGGAGCGCATACTGTCGAGCCAATCGAATATCGGATTCCGTCGACTTCTACAAGCATCGTCAAGCATCGCTGATCATTGGCTAGGACACGGTGTAGACTTTGCGAGGATTGTCATTTAGGGTGAAGGGTATCGAGGCGCTCTCGAAGGAGTTGCCAAACGTCGGACATGTGATGCCCCAGTTCATGATGTGAAGATGGAGATTGTAATAGCAAAAGCCGTGATACAAACGCTCGGCGGCTGCATGAATCGAGATTGATGGGAGAGACATGGAGAAAGCTCAAAGAATAAGAAAAAAAGACGAAGACGAAGACGAGCTTCATGTTTGTTCAAGCGGGAGGAAGGAAGTGTTGTGCGCAAGACGCAGGGGCTGTCCAGGCTCGTCACGGTGATGGCTGCAGGTGCAGCTGACGAGTGGACATTGTCATTCGATGCGAGGCAAAGCAGAAGAAACCATTTGCTCGTTTCTTGATCCAGTTCCTATTTCACTGGCAACTGACGGGGCCCATCAAAGTTGGTCGCTCCATTACGGACCCTGCATTCGGTTCGACTGATGCTTGGCATGGATGGACCTCTTGTTCATTTTCATCCAAGAGATTCGGGTAGTGGTTTCTGCGGATCGGGGACCGCCAGGATGGTCTTTTCGATGACTGTCCCAATCCCACGAGCAGCACCGATGAACTTGCTCGACAATGACAAAATTGACCACGGCAAAAGGGTGGCGTATCGTGCTGGTGGTGGTCATATCGACGGTGCATTTTTGCAGGACAACTGGTGGCATGGCGTCAAGAGGTCAGTTTAACCGAGAGATGATGCCTGCTTGTAGTGGGCCCCGATTCGGGTACCTGAGACAGGGAAATGCAAAAGAAGCAGTCACCATGCCGGTCACAATTCTTCTGGCCTTTTTTTTCCAATTGTGCCTGTCTCATCCAGGCAGACTTGCTGCGCAGGTGCTCATGCACAAAGGGTCTTGGTGCAGTGCGTGGCGGTGCGTGAAGCTGCGTTTACAAGGTTCGCGTAGGTACGTGTAGGTTGTGTGTAGGTGTGTGGGTGTACACTCCGTACCGTAGCCGCCCCCC
>JMQE01000388.1:0-43316 GCA_000731825.1 Hypocrella siamensis
CCCCCCCGACCCAACAGTTTCCCAACAACTTTTTTATTTTTTTCTGTCCCAGATGGCAGGTCCACACCACCATCTCACCCCTCTCTGACTGGCCCTTGCCGAATGGGAGGTTGCTTGAACAGGGCCGACGAGCCTCACGTTTTCTTTTTGGCCCTGCAAGGCGAGCGCTAGACACATTCGAAACGTTCAACCACAGCAACGTACAGTACAGTACATGTCCGGAGTACAACACGCAGAGAAAAAGTGTGGTCTAGTTCATCTATTTTACACCGTCAGCGGCTGAACGTCTTGCCCATTCCTATCCTCTCCTCTACCGCCACCCGCCTCTCAACAACTCCATCCACAGGTATCTGCCGGCGTTGTGCTATCCCGGGCTCCATTCATTCAACGTACTGCGGGAGCGAGAATTCTCAGTGAGCTACCTACCAACCAACCGTCATCCTCGCCTCACTGAACCTCTCTTTTCTGCTCATCCTTCACCCTCCGCCATCAATCTCTCTCTAGACATGCCAGGCCGGCCGTCATTCTTCAGCACGTTACTCGCACCCATTGGCCTAAGCACGTGATTTCTCATCCCTGTTCAACAGATTCATCTTGTCGAGATGGATATTAAAGATAGGATTCGCCATCAGGTAAAAATTTGCATAAGAAAAAAAAAGAAAAAAAAAGGAAAGAAAAAGAAAAGATAAATACAAGACCTCATGCAATGCAATGTTCTCGTCCCGCGTTCCCATTCACTGCCGCGGCCCGTCTCTTGCGCTCCTCTATTGACATTTGCTTGCAAATCAAATTTTTACATGTAGTCATGAGAAATCCTTTCGTTGCTCCACGCGGGCGGACACTTGCTTTCTTCATCGTCGTCCTTCCCCTTCTGTTGTCAAGCAATTGCCGTCTGCATTAAGATGCAGGCACAGTAGCTGGCCTGGTCAATTCGTCGAGATCATCATCGTCACTCCTTCTCTCGTGCTCCATCTTTTCATCGTCATCATAATGAAGCCCGGCTCCTATGCCTGCCAGGTAAAGGGGGAGCGAAGTCTGGCCGTCGTGCGACTGACTGCGAACACAGTCTGACCCCTTCCTTGACTCTGCCTGTCGCAGTTGTTGATGACGAGCGCCTGGTGCTGCCTCAGCAAGCGCGACGGGCCTGACCATCTTGGCTGGTGCCAAAGTTGATCCAGATTGAATCGTCTGCCCACCACGCTCATCTTCTTGCTCTCCCAACTGCTCTTTGATCCCATCTTGCGCCGGCCGGCTTGGGTTGGCGACATCGCGTAGAAACTGCAGAGATGCACCACCATCTGTTTCGCTCTCGGATGTTTTAGCTTCCAGCGCATCTGCTTCGCGAATTTCTAAGTCCTGGGCTGACCAGTTGCCTCCAGGTGAGATATTTGTCGTCTCGACATGATGCTGCTCCCTGTGCGTAGATTGTGAGTCTGGGAAGGCATCACGTATAGCTGTGACCCATCTCGACAGTTTCGGCGTCGGCATCACGTGCAGCCCATCACCGAGGGACCTCTTTCTGCTCACTGATCGGGCTGATGTGCATCTATGACTCTTACTCTGCGTCTCTGTCGTGTCTGCGGCGTCCAACACTGTGGTTTCCAGGTCCTGTTTACCGAGAGAAGGGGGCGTCTCGGCTCGAAAGGCCGCTTCACCGGCACAGTCGTCCCGACTCGCATCATCACTGTACGACGGTCGAACGCTCTTGTTGGCAGCCCAAGATGTGCTGCTGCGGAGCTTGTCTGGAAACCCAACACCATCGGCATTGCTGGGGAGAGGGCTCGGCGGCGAACGACCCCGCACGGAGTACCATGCCCTATACGGGTCGGGACCGGGATCAACATATGTTCTGCTGGAATACTGCCAATCGTCTGATGGCTCCACCGTTCTGATGACGTACGGCAGTCCGCCCTCCGCGTCGTTCCCCCCTTTCCGTTCATCTGCAGAGCGTGTGTCGTCGACGGCAGCAGCGTTGGGCCCGGCCCGGCCTGGAGCGTCGGGAGGGAACATGTGAAGAAGTGTCGAGGCTTGCATTCTCATTCTCGGATCAGCACTGAGACAAATTTCCGTCACTTGGCGATACCAGTCGGGGATGTTGATCTCTGGTCCGAGCATCAGCGGCCGCCCTTGCGTTTCCGGCTCATCTTCCAACATGGCCAGGCTCCAAAGGACCATCCCGAGCTGATACAAGTCAGACTTGACTCCAATGTAAAGGTTCATTCGTTGATGCGTCTTGATGAGTGCCGTCGCCTCCGGAGGTTCCCATCCCACCGGGCATCCACGTCTGTTGATGTCTATGATCTTGGCATCTCCCTCCGCATCAACCACAATGTTGGACAGCGTGAAGTCCCCCTGAACAAAGCCAGCTTCATGGATGTCAGCAAGCCCCTGCACAATTTGTCTCGCCCATCTTTGCCTCGTTTCCCAAGGTATGCCAAGGCTTTTCTCTTTGCAGTCATCATATATGATGTCAATCAAGGCTCCTCGCTCGGCGAAACCAATTAGGAGCCCTTTCACCTGGTCCACGTCGTCAAGGACCACTCCGTAGAGCCCGACGACACTCCCTGAGAGCCGCAGGCTGCTGAGAGCATTGACTTCATACAGAAACTCCTCAATCGTGTCAGGGCCAGGTATCTCTTTCTTGATCAGGAACCGTCCCTGCACCTTGACTTTGTAGACAAAGCCAGACATGTGCGAGTCAAAAGTGATTTCACTTTCTCGCACTCTTCTGCATCTCAGGTGGCGAATTTGATCAAGATGAGGGTAATTGATAATCTCCTAGCTCTTGGGTCAGATGGCGTCCGCTTAAACTTTTGCTTTGGTTGCATGAGATCGGGCGCTCACGTCACAAGGACGCTGATTATGAGCAGGAATAAAAAACCAGAGAGAGAGAAAAAGGGGGGGGGGGGGGGGTGATGAGAGAGAAAGAAGCCATGCTTACATTACCGTCTTCAACCACATGCACGTGGAGTCGACCTCCACTTGTCTCAAGCTTCAAATTGGTGACTGTATCATAAAACTGAATGTCCTGGAGGCTCTCGCGAATGGCTTCGTAGATTTTGTGGCTTTTTTCCCGTTGGGAACGCTTGTTCAACAGATCCATCTCCAAAGAGCTTGCGGGGGCGTTGCGATAGTCGAGAGAGATGGTAACACGCCTCCACGTGTGTTCCTTTTCGCGATACGTAACGAAGAACTTCTCGCGTTTTGATCGATCCCGGAAATGCATGCTGAGGTTTAGAATCCACTTTCGCTCGAGCTCTTCGGTGATCATGGCCTCGTGTTGCGATGCGGTGACTGATGCAGTATCCAAGACTGAGAATGGGTCCTTCTCGTCCCTTTCATCGAGTGATGAGCCGTCAGATTCAAACGCTCCAGTCTCCATTCTGCCGCTAGACAGCTGATAGCTGTCATCATCTGCAGGCAGTTGGGGAGTGCAGTCGGAGTCACGTCCGTCAAAAGAGGAGCTGGGTATGGTGATGTTGCTTGAGCGAGGATTCCTGAGCGCCGGCTGCTGAAGTGAAGCATGTACACCAGGATATCGTGTTTCTATCGAAGCCGCTCTTCGCTCATTTGCGGTCGGAGCAATGGGCTCCAGATGCACTCTCTGCTCTGCCATCCGTCTCTCAAAAGTCTGAGCTCTTGGCAATCCAGTGATGATCTTTCGCGTATTTGGCTCAACGGATGAGTCTGCCTTGATCGATGTCTCATCGGTCACATGATCATCTCCTTCGTCTCCTTCATCATCTTCTGCTGTTGCTTTCCTCACCGCTTCCTCTCCACCTTGCTCTTCTCCGCCTGATGTCCCCGTGAGACTTTGATCAGGATCCGAAGCCAATGACAATGCCTCCTCTGCAGGTCGGCCAAGGCGTTTGAGGAAAACATCCCATGTCTCGGTTCCTGGCTGGGGCCAGATCTCAGAATTGCCGTCCAAATCAGCCATTTTTTGGCCAACACAGCAAGGAGAGATGACGCCTTCCACAGCTGTGAGGGGCTTCTTGGCAGTATTGAGACTATTCTCTGCGTGTGCCAGACCAAGCTAACAAACATGCCCGAATGTCGGTATTTGCCATCCCCTGGAACTTAGCTCCGCCTAGCTCCAAGTGATTATAAGTCGGAAAGTGGCTGGAAGTGGGTCTTTGTGCAGCCCATGGGAAACTTCAGGAGCACTGCATCAGCTGCACGGAAGCAGGCGCGCGGCACATTTGGCTCTGGGGTCGAATCGCAGCTACTCAGCATCGAAAGGCTTCTTTCAAAGGAAGGCCAGGAGAGGAGTGGAAAGCGGTTGGCAGGTCGGGGCGCGTTTGGTGAAGGACGAGGCGGGAAGGCGTGCATTAAACAAAAATAGCGGGCAAAGCGCCGTTGCCTGGTCCGCCCGCAATCAACGCCACCAAAATGGAAAGAAAAGAGAAGAGAACAGTATAGAGACCGGGGTGGTCAGACGGAGCTGTTCGGTTGTCAATCGGCGGGCCGCCCAGGAAAGAACAGATAAACCTATGCCAGAAACCTGGGCTCCTGGCACACACGTTGGTTTTCACAATATCGGCCTCGAATGGAGTTGAACAGGTACGGGCAAGAGAAGAGGCCTCGAAGTTGGGCTCGTCGTCGGACAGCAATGGCCGCAAAGTACCCAATGAGGAGAATCGCGAGAGAAGAGACTAGTATGATGCAGGCACGGCTCGAAAATGGTCAGAACGGCGTGATGAGGTGCGTTGCTGGCAGCCTTTTCTTTCTTTCCTTCTCTTGTTTTCTTCTTCTTTTCCCTGGGGTCAAGGGGGCACTGAACACGCTGCCCAGGAGCCAACACCTGGTGTTGGACGATGATGTTCTGTTGGATGATTGTGTTCGTGTGCTCCGTCCATCGGATGTCCGTCTTCTGTCCCCTTCGTATTGTCGTATTCAACTGCCCTGCCATGGCTGGGGCCGATGCGGTAGCGCCAACATTGCACGTGGCGGGTGGCGGGCGGCGGGCGGCGGGCAACCTCGCGCCAGCGGCCAGCAAGGTTACAAGATTGCAAAATTGTAGGTGCCAGGTGCCAAGGCGGCCCGCGCCAGGAGGGATGCGGAGACCCGCGCGCTGATCCCGCCACTGAACCCTGAGCAGGCAGGCAGGCAGGCAGGCAGGCAGAGAGTTGAGTGAGTGAGTGAGCGAGTGGACCCCTGTTATCCGTAGGTAGGTAGGTAGTCACAGGTTGTGGGAACATCACCTACCTACCATCCGTGCACTACTGCCTCGTTGCGACCACAGTTCGGAGCTGCATCACGTACATGCAAACGACTGGAAAGAAGGTATATTCAGTAGGCGTCCAAACGGGTCCAAACGGGTCCAAATGGAAAAGCATCATTACCGAGCAATGAATAGCACCCGGCACAGCGACAGACAGCCTGCTTTCCCCCTCAACGGAGATTTCACTCCGCCCTGACCGAGTCCAAAGGAAGGACCTGCCGCTGTGTGGAATTTTTGTAGTGCCAACAATGGCCTTAGGCATCGAGCGGCCGTCGTCCAGTCAATCCGAAACTTGTGACCCTCGCGCATCCGAAGTAGGAGTTCCCTGCCGACATTGGACGTGTCCATCCACCGCCAACCAACCCAGACGGCCAGACTCGCTACGCCTCGACCACAGTCATTGAGCTGTTCAGTCATCAAATCAAATTGGCCTGTTCTCAGGCTCGATCAACCGAGGATGCTTGCAAAGGTCCTTATCAGAACGTCTTCCCGCTGTGCATTCTGTGTCCTACAAGTTGCAAGTGACTGAAGAAGCTCACATGTTCTACAGTAGATGACAAAGAAAAGAAACTAACCATGGCGACGCCGTCGCCCAATTCCCGATGAACACATGTTGGGCATCTATCTGAGGCCAGCTGAAGCCAGCGCATGCACCGCACACGCATATCAGACGACCGACGTTTGGCGTTGTCAGAGCAGTGCTAAACTGGGATACATTGCTGGCGTTTTGCCGGGCACTGGCTGCTCACTCACGGAACTGTTTCGCCTGCATGACTGTCGTGCTGCCAGGCCTTCTCCAGCCACAGAGCTGTCGTCGACATCGTCCTGGTCGACGCAGCCGAGTCGCCCGTGATGCCCAGCGATTTTCACGAAGCCCCCAGTGGACAAAAATCGTCCGCCGCCCGTGATTAGGCACTGACGCAGGTTTGGATCGATCGACGGAGCCATACCAGGCCCGGCAGCGTGTCCAGGGTTCCCCGTTCATTGGTACAAAAGCCACAATGACGAGTATTTGTTTCAAGGCCTTTTTTCTCGTTGGAGGCGGCTGCATGTGCAAACATGTACGTGGTCACATGGGAAATAGTTTGGGTATCACGACATGAACCCAACTGGGTTCCGGACATTCCCACAGTAAAGATCAAAAGGCTGAGTTGCAGCTCGCAGCCTCTCGCGGCAATTGCCGCTTCATGCAGTTCCCCATGCAAATGTGCGACTCTCTTCTTTTTACTGGTGATGCCGGTGATGCCGGGTCTGAACCCACCGACTGAGACCCGTAGATAGCATACCCCTAGTGCACTAGTACCTTAGATACTAAAGTACCTAGTGTATACAAGTGTAGATCCGGGGCTTGGCGCCTTCCTCATCTTGCTCTCTCGCCCAACCACCACCACTCGCTCCTTAATCCTCCCCACTATGCGGGTTCGCGACGACTCCGTAGAAACTGCACGACTGGGCCTGTTCTACCATGGAAGATGTGAAGAGTGTCATGATGACGACGTTCCATGATATCCTGACCTATCGCTCTCCTCCAAGTCATGTTCTTGTCACGAGCAGCGAACGGCAAGGATCCTTGACTCACTCATTTCAGTGGCTGTCATGAAGTGTGATACATGTCTGTATGTATGCATCTCTATGCAAACCAAGACCGACTTCTCCGCCAAATACCTGGTTTCTTTTGCAGGGTTAGAAAATTACACCAATCTTGGATCGTGGGACAAAGATCGAAGACGGGAAAAAAAAAAGAAAGAAGGACAGAAAGAAGGAAAACGTGCAAAGAGGAGAGGTGTATGTGTATCCAGCAAGCCAAAGCATGCCAACAGAACCCTTTCAGCCGACAACCTGCCGAGGTCCAAGGTCCAAGATCCAAAAAAAAAAAAACGCCCAAAGTGTATGCATTATCTTGCTCCGCCTCTTGCAACGGTTCCAAAGTCTGCGTCTCAAGGCAGGTACGTATGTGCTTGTCCTATCCATCGTACAACCTCTCACAGAGTAACGCAAAGAAAAAATAAATAAATCCAAGAAAAACGGTCCCACCCGTTGCTGTCATCTTCTAATCATCATCTTCCTTATCCCCCTCTTCCTTCTTCTTTCCAATGACTCTGCACTTGTTTGCTTGCTCGCGGTCGAGATTGGGAAAAACAAGATCAAAGACTTCCTTGTACCAGCTCACAGCGTGACCCTCTATGCCTTCTTTGATGTTCTGGATTCGTTTTTGTCAGCTGACGCTGGTTGCCTCCTCCATTCCGACAAGTCCAATTTTCCATTGTACAAGGAAGTGTGGTGAGTCCAAGAGGGGGGCGGGACGCGGGGATTCGTGGCAACTTACTTGTGGCAACTCCAACCAATCCGACGTATTGTCCTTGGGGAAAATGACCGTCGTGCAACCTGCTCGCCGAGCCGCGACCGTCTTCTCGCGCAGTCCACCAATGCGCAGAACCTTGCCTGTCAAAGTGATTTCGCCTGTCATGGCAACGGTAGGGCTCACGGGTGCATCGAGTGCCAGGGAGAGCAGAGACGTGGTCATTGTAATTCCAGCCGAGGGCCCGTCCTTGGACACGGCGCCGTCCGGAACATGAAGGTGCATCTTGGCCTTGTCAAAGAAGTTATTCTCGGGGAACTCCTTCACCATCAATGCCTTGGCAAACGAGTAGGCAATCGTAGTAGACTCCTTCATGACAGACTTGAGGTTGCCCGTGATTTCCAGACCGGGCCTCGAATCCGGTCGCAGCGGTGCTTGCAGGATGGATTCAATGTACATGGCAGCACCGCCCATTTGGGTCCATGCCAATCCCATGGAAACACCAGGCGGGCTCACATCATACAAGCGATCTGACGTGAAGACCGGGGGGCCAATGTAATCCACGAGATTGTCTTTGCCGATCTCGATGTCGACAGAGTCGGGAACCCGGAGTGGTTTTCTGGGCTTCTCAGCTGTCTCACCCTCCGTTGCTTCTGTGGCAGCTCGTTCGACCCCCGACTTGACGTCATCAGCAGTGGAGGCAGATGCTTCTTTTTCAGCCTCCTTCAGACTTTCCTCGAATGCTGACTTGCCTTCATCGGTAAGTCCTTCTGCCTCGGGAAAAACATCCTCTCCTAAATCTCGCACAATCTTCAACGCAGACTTCCTGTATACCTTTTCGATCTGCTTTTTCAGGTTTCGAACGCCCGACTCACGACAGTAGAATTTGATGAGCTCTTCGATGGCTGCGTCAGTCAAGTTGACCTTGGCCTCCTTCAGACCGGCCGCGTCTTTCGCTGCTGGTGCCAGGTAGCGGTTCGCAATGGCCTTCTTTTCATCCGCAACATAACCCGACAGGGTGATCAGCTCCATACGATCGAGTAGTGGCCGTGGGATGGTGTCTGTCATGTTCGCTGTGCAGACAAAGAGAACCCTGGACAGATCGACGGGCACATCCATGTAGTGATCCAGGAAGGAGTTGTTCTGCTCGGGGTCAAGTAGTTCTAGTAAAGCTGAAGAAGGGTCGCCCTGGTATCCTCGGCCAATTTTGTCGACTTCGTCGATCAGAATGAGCGGGTTTTCAGTTTGACATTTTTTCAGGGCCTGGATGATGCGGCCAGGCAGGGCGCCGACGTAGGTCCGTCGATGTCCTTTGATTTCGGCCACATCTGTGAGGCCGCCGACACTGAATCGATAGTACTCCCTGTTGAGGGCTCGAGCAATCGATTTTCCAATGCTGGTCTTTCCCACACCCGGTGGACCGACAAAGCACAGAATCTTGCCCTCGACCGTGCCGCGAAGTTTTCCGACTGCGATGAACTCTAGAATCCGGTCCTTGACATCTTGTAGACCATAGTGGTCTTCGTCCAGCACCTTGACGGCATTTGGGATCCCAAAGTTCTCGGCACTGCGACGTCCCCAAGGCACCTGTGTCAGCCAGTCGAGATAGTTCCTGGTGACATTGAACTCTGATGCCGCCGTTTCGAGATGAGCAAGCTTGTTAAGCTCCTCATCGAACACCTTTCGGACGGGGTCAGGCATGGCTAATTTGGAAGCCTTTTCCTTAAAGTTTTCGACGAGTTTGTCTTTGCCGTCGGATTCTAGGCCGAGCTCACGTCGAATTCCCCTCATTTGTTCCATGAGCCAATACTCTCGTTGCCGCTTGCTGATTTTGCTCTCCACGTCCTTGCTGATCTTCGACTGTAATTGTGCATTCATCAATTCTTTTTTGAGGACGATCAAGGCCTTTTGCATTCGCTCCTCGATGTTCATGCATGATAATACCTCTTGCAGCTCGTTCTGTTCACCCGAGGACACAGCGGCAGCGAAATCTGCCAGTTTGGCGGGTTCGGACGTGACGTTGCCAGTCGACTGGCTCATCGAAAATGTTGAGATTTGGTCGCGGAAAAGATTGTTCATTGTCGCCACTTCTTTAAAAACGTTGACAATTTCATTCGTGACTGCTCGGATGACAGGACTTTTGGGATCGTACGGCTCGTCCACAAGGTTTTCAACATTGACGAGACTCACGGGCCATCGCTTCAGCCACGAGGTAGGTTCATACTTCTCAGCGACTTGGTCCGGTTTCTTCTCTACTGCGCCTTCCTCGAAACTGGCAACGACGTCACCCTTTTTGTCCTGCGGATTGTCCCCCTCAGCCGACGATGGCTGTGGAATGGCTTCTGGCACCTCGGGTTCGGCTTTGCCATCACTTCTGTCTGTAGAACCCGGCGGTACCAGACTCGATAGCCTGATTCGCCGATGGGGATAGAGAATCGCTGTGAGGGCACCTTCCTGGCCATGAATGGGAAATGCGCTTGTGATTTGTGCAAAAACACCAACGTCGTGAACATCCTCCACGTTCCGTATAATGTCCTCGTCCTCGTTCTCGTTTTTGAAAAGAAACGCGCCCACATAGGGTTGCCCGCGCTTGATCGACTCGGTTATGGCAGTAGCCACGTTCGGATCTTTGATGGTGATGGCCTTGTAGAATCCGGGGAACAAGGGTCGTCGCGCAATCGGTATGGCGAGGACTTGAGGGTAGACATCAGGAACCACGGGTTTCTGAAGTGCCTTTTCGGACGATTTTCGTCCTCGTTTCGCGCCGTCACCACTAGAACCATCGCTTCCCGAGCTTGCACCGCCGGCTGCCGAGCTTGCGGTATTGCCCTTCTCATCCTGAAGCTTGCCAGACGAGTCGCTCTTCGCGTCATTCTTTGTCGAGGAAACCTCAGTCTTAGTTTCGGCAGTGACCAGATCCACATCTTTTTTCCTATTTTCTGTGTTTGCCTGGACCTCCTCGTCCGAAAGGGGCTCAGTCAGAGTCTCGGGTGCGGGATTAAAAAAGTCTTCCTTTTTGCTTTTGTCATCCTTTTTGCAGAGCCTTGCGCTTGTTGAAAAAGGTGCATGGGCCAGCCTCCTTGAAATTCTGGGAGATCTAGGCCAGCATATGTCATGACCGTGGCAGGCCGTCGATAATGCCCAGCGTCTCGATACCAGTGGTGTCGAGATTCGAGTTGCGTGCAGGACGGATTGCTCGAGGAGTGACCGTCCGGAGATGTGAGACCGTCGAATCATGATTAGCAGTCGTGCGCTCCTGGCGGGCAGATACCAAGCTCGAAAGTGCGAGGAGACGAGTTTTGGCAACGCCAGCTTTCAGCAGCTGTCTCCGAGCAAATGAGCAATGTACTGAGCGCCACTCGAGGAACGGGATGGCGAATAGCAAAATCAGACTAGCTGTTGTAAAAGCTGTTGCACTCCCACAGTGGACCAAGATTACGCACTACGCCTCGGTACATACATATTCCGTCCCTCATCCGGCATTGCGTCAAGATAAAGCTTTCCGAACTGGGACTTGTTTTCTACCTTTATCTCACTTTTGGGGCAATACCGAATCACGTACCCAGTCCCTCACCGCGACAATTTTTTTTTTCCTGAAAGAGACTGAAATAAACCCAAAGTTGTCTTTTGGAGTCTTGAGACGATTTCCGAATTAGTATTGGGTCACTCTCGATCTTGACTGCAAAACCCACTTCAGCTCATCAATTGGACACCAGTTGCACTGCACTACTAAACAATCGTCTCAGGATTGTCTTGGCTGGATTGCCAGATGCGCTGCTACTGAACCCCTCGTTGTAAAGCAGCATGTCTCGTGCCGTGGACAGAAAGGACAATAAGGATGAGGGCCCTTCACATCCTATCATGAAATCCACAAAAAGCAACAATAAAACATCTGGGAAGAAGCCAAAGAAGAAGATTGCAGATTCGTGGGAAGATGAGGACGAATCTTCGGAAGCTGAATCCGAGAAGCCCGAGTCTGCGGCTGTGAGCACGGCCACTCCGTCTGAGCCATCATCCACACCTTTTGTACCGGGACTTGGCTCAGTGCCGAATTGGGACAACGCGGGCGGAAGTGGGAGCATGCCACTTCTCGGCAATGATTTATCAAAGAGACCGGAGAAAACAGACGCTGTAGCCCGCCGCTTCATCGCCAGCAGCCTGGGATTGAAAGTACCCAAACAGACGGAAGAGCAAAAAGTCTACCAGAGATCGATCAGAGAGCAAGAGCAGAAGAGACGAGAACAGGAGCGAGCCGAAGCGCAACGGAGGCTTGATGAAGCCGAAAAAGCGAAGGCCGCCGTGTGGGACGATTAAGATGATGAATCGAACACGCACACCCAATGCACACAAAAGACAAGGCAGGAAAAAGCTGCGAGCAGTCGGATCACGACGATCACGGGACAGACAAAATTGGCTTTGGAGCTGGTAAACCGGTCTGTATTCAGAATAACAAACGCAAATGATGCTGTCCCTCACTGGATGCCGCGCTCTTTTCAGAGGCCGTATACTTTCTTCACGGCAGGACGAGCCATTAGACGATTGTGCCAAGCAACAAAATTGGGGTACGTCTTGGCAACGTCTGCCTCCGCCCACATGTCCTGGGACACCAGCGTGACGACGTGATTCCAGGAGATGAAAGCCAAGTCAGCGTAGGTACTGGCCGTGCCTTCTGTCAGCTCGCTGAAAAAGTCAATGATGCCCTGCATGACCTACAATTTATCGCCGACGAGGTAATCCTTGCCCTCGAGTATTCTGTTCAAAACACCGAAAACTCGTAGAGTCTGTTCGTCGTATCTCTTCCTCGCACTCGGAAGGTCTTCGTGATGGAATTTTCGAAACCACACATGCTGACCAAAATAGGGGCCCTTGATACCAAAAAAATAAAAATCTAAATCAGCATTTTTCGTCAATTTTGGTTCGGTCGAGTGACTGAACTTCATACCTGGCCGGACATTTGAAAGTAAAGATATTGTTTCAGATACCACTTCTCGGGGCCATCAACAATCGTCAACTTATGTTCGTTGTCATAGGTTTCAACGAGATACTCGATGATGGCTCCAGATTCCCAAATGATCAAGTCATTTGCGTTGGGATCTTGCATTGCAGGAAGTCGTCCATTAGGATTGATCTGGAGATATGACTCCTCCTTGGGATCTTCAATCGAGATCTGTACCATTATTTGGTCAGCGCCATACACAAATTCGACTGCTATAATTCTTTCATCGCATCTGTGTTTGAGGAGCGTAAGCAACTGGCGCGATTTACCGTTTCGTAAGAAACCCCGAGCTCCTCCAGAGCGATGAGGACCTTGTAGGGGTTTGGACCTCGACCTGGTTCCGCATCAGTCTTCGCACTTTCATCCCGGCCTCCACGACCTACCATGGACCCAGACTTTCAGGGGCTTGATGACCGTCATTTTGTTTGGCTTTGCATGAAAAGTCAAAATGATATCGGAAGAAGAGGCAAGTGTATTGCATGAACAGTAGGCGAGATGCACGGGGGGCAACCTGATCCCGGCGCGGGGATGTCTTGATATTTATACTTGTAGGGAATATCTCTCCAGACAATATCTAACCAGCTTTTGCGCGTTCTTTATCTTACCGTCTCACTCCTATCTCCGTCATTTTTTTAATGACTCTATTTGAACGCCCCCTTGGGACCAGAAGTCAGGGAGATTTGACCATCTTGTAAGCTCATCCATTGTTAGAGTGCAGATGAAACGAGCGCATTGGTCCCGTTCGCCCGAGTCGTCAGGTAGAATTACAAAGTGCATCGCATGCGGATAAAGAGGAAGCGTTTGATTTGTAAGTACGCCTGTATATGGCGTGGCGTTCATCGAGTTCGCGCGCGGCAGCTGACAAACAAGGTGGAGATGGGAGGGGGGGCGGATAAACATGGCGCGAGTCAAGCGTACTACTATGAGTTTCAAGCTCAAGTCCATGACATTATACTGTATAGGAGCAGGAAGGCCTGCATATCGCATTCCATTACATCCCTATAGTTAGAATAATGGTGATCCAAGAAAGATTGGTACGTAATATAATCGGGTAATAAAAAGCCACTAAAGCGGGCAAGCACACATCTGCCATGCCGTTGTAATCGAAGCAGCTGACCGATAAGGGAATGTTGCACACAGATTAGGTAACCGGGACTGCCGCCTAGCTACGTCAGCTTAGCAAACTTGGCATGGCATCGTGGCCCTGAGGCAGGAGCAAATCAAGTAACAATTTATTACCGGCAAAGAAAAGTCGCTATTGGGATGGCCACTAACAGCCCTCATGGAAACCGCGTCTCTCGCCATCAAGGCAACAGCAACGTCACCCATCGCCGTCAGGTGGATGATAAATGTCAGTTGTGCATCAGGAGGTCATTGCAGCCTAGGTCCAGATGGACCATGGCAAGCTATTGTCTTGCAAGTCGGCCAAGCAAATCAGCGAAATGGCACGACGCAGCAGTTTGGGCTGTGTGGATTGCTCGGTTATGGAAGCTACGTGCTGACAAGCTCGTCAGGGAGTGGACACTACGATCCGGGTCATTCTACGTCGGCTAATCAGACGGGTCGTCTTAATGAGGGACCTGGTCCGGACCCCGGGTTTGTCACCGAGATTTTTTACAGGGCGCCTTTTTCGGGGTCAACTACAATGCGAATGTGTTGTACCTGGGTCAAACCTCGGACAGTCCATCGTGAGGGCACTGAGCCCATCTAGCACGCATGATGCGGACATTGAGACCAGCTCAGAGTCCTTTGCCGAGACGTGGCGCTCCTAATGGGTTGATGTGTCCAAAGGGAAGCATCTCGGCGCGATTGCTGGCATCGTTGATGGGAGCCTCCTTGGCCTGGTGACTGTTCTTTGGATTCTTGTTTTACGGCGAAAGCAGCGGCACCAGAAGGGATCGGGGTCAGCATCAGCACAGGAAATGGATTCCCATACCAAGACCTGGATAGAGAGGCAATGGGAGCCTCGGGTGCTTTCCGCCACGAGCATCCAAGAACTGCCTGCCACTGAGTTGCACCGCGATTTGATGGCGACAAAGGATTAGCGTGAGCTATTGAGGGAGGAGCGCTTTCAATACATGGCCTTGTAGGGCTATGAATGAGATGGGCAAGATTTTTTGCAGCTATGCCCTGATACCAACCCAGGCCGGCCAATCAAGGCTCTTGTTCTCTCAGCAGCGGCAGCTTCCTGCCATTGAGCGTCAACACCGACTCCCTTGTCTTGCAGTCGCCGGCGGGGGAGGCGACATATCGAACAGCCACTCCGTATCCCTCGAGTCCCAGCTTCTCCGCATGCCCGTTCCAGAGCATCTGCGACACGAGGCCGTCTCTCGAGCAGCACACGAAGACCAGGGGCTGCCGACTTTTTTCCACCGCCTCCCTCACCCCCTCGGTTGCGGGCGTCAAGCTGGCCAAGATGCCGAGGACGCCCGGTCCCTTCCATCCGACGGGTGCGCCGTCAAAGGTACCCGCCATCTCGCGCACATTCGCCGGTGTAGCGCGCCGGACGACCGACTTGCACTGCACCAGCACCCGGATGGGCGGGGACGCTGGAGATTTCGGCAGGGTCCATAACCCCACGACATCGGTGCCGTGGTCCCTGGGGCCTCCTACTCGCTTCGACACGAGTCCATACCTGGACAGCGACCGAGACACGCGGTATTCGTAATGCGTGCCGACGTAGTATGTGGACTTCGTATCGAGCCCTGTCCGCTCAGCAAAGGCCACAAAGGAGGCCAGATCGTGATGGAAATTCGTCGGCGAGTCGGGAAACTCTGGTACAGTGCTTTGCCCGGCCGGCGAATTCGTAGCATAAGGACGCCTGCCATGACGACCAGTCGCAGACTTGCTCAGGGTTGAAGTTGCAGTGCATCGGATCCGCAGCCCGAGTGCGCGATAGAAGAGATGCATGGCAGAAGATGCATGACAGACCTGCCAACGTGATTTCGGTTGCCTTTTCACGCGGAGATTGTGTTGCTTGGAAACTTTACTGTTGAGAGTGGACATGTATGTGCCTGGGATGGCTTTACATGTAACTATGTAGGTACATATGTATGTATGTATGCAAATATCGAATCGTTGACCTTCAAAATATGCTGCCCCACAGCCTTCTGGTCCGACAATCCGCCGCTCCAAAACCAAGCTCATCTAATAAAAGAAGAGAAGAAAGAGAATAGCAGGGCCAAAAAAAAAACCAGATAAAGAAAAGCTCGCCATGGGAACCATACTGCTCCCCCATCTCATAACAGGCTGGCATGTCGATCAAGCCATCCTCAGCGAAGAAAACCGCCTCGTGGTGATACGCTTCGGCGACCCCAACAACAACCCCGACCTCGACATCATGGACGAGGTTCTCTCCAAAGTGGCCCCCATGGTCCAGAAATGGGCAGTCATTTACGTCTGCGACATATCAAAGGTCCCCGACTTCAATCACATGTACGGTACGTAAAAGCCCCCCTTGATGGAGCGTGGGGGCTTTCTCTTTCTCCTCCTTTGAGACTTTGATAGCACTCGCGCGCTAACACAAGTCTACGTTGCTCGGACAAAGAATTAAACACAAACGAGGAGCCGTTTGCCGTCATGTTCTTCTTTCGAAATAAACACATCATGTGTGATTTTGGGACGGGTAACAACAACAAGATGAATTTTGTGGAGAGGAATCGGCAGGATGTGGTTAATATCTTTGAGGCTGTCTATCGGGGGGCGACCAAGGGAAAGGGTCAAGTGAATAGTCCCAAGGGTAAGTTCTGACTTGGGCCGGCTCAATTTTCTTTTCTTCTTTTTCTTTGATGCATGAATGAATCCGGAAATCCCGTTCTTTGGCTAACACTTGTCCCTAGATTATTCTACCCGCCATCGATATTAGTCAACCCGTGGCGTTGGCTCTCTTTACGAAAAGCTTCACTCCATGCCACAAGTGGAAACAGATCTTGCTTGGAACAGGGGATGGATTTCTTGACGACACTTGGTTGGTCTTTCATCATACACGCTTGGAATTTTACCACATGCTAATGCCTATTCTGCCTGATATGAAAAAAGCAGTGAAAAAAGAAAAAGAAAAGAAAAAGTGGTCTTGTCTGCTTCCCGCGCAGTGGACCCGAGTGTACGCCGATATGCCTTATCCAGGAAATTTGTTCAATGTGTGACCCTCGCTGCTATGGACGCCGCTCGCATCATCAACTGCCACCTTGTCTCTATATACATAGATAGCCACACAGACAATCACACAGCTACTACGCTGCCTATCCAAAAAAAGGGAATAGAGGAAGCCGATGAAGCAAGGAGGATGAGACGTCGAGATTTTCTTTGGGATGGATTCATTACTTCTCTCAACGTTTTCTCTCTCTTTTCTTTCTTTCTTTCTTTCTGCGTATGTGTATGTGTGTGTATGTGTGTGTGTGTTTGTGTGTGTTTGTGTGTGTTTGTGTGTGTTGGGAGGAGGGGGGAAGATAAAGCGTGGCAACACTCAGAACGTCATCTGCCTGATCGCACGATCGATGTCCGCCCTTCATGGAGCGTGCCCCGGGCTTCGCGGACTTGGTTGAAACGGTTGATTCGTATGTCTGGGCCGGATGTTTGGAATTGTCGGCTCTCGAAGGCTATCCTCTCTCGTCCTGCTCGGAAACGCCTTCAGCGCTGGGCGAGGAGCTCGCGTCGGTGACTGCACGACCGCCCTCGCATGTGGCCGTTCATCATCTGCGTCCGAGAATCCGCCAGACAAATACTCCTCGTCTGACCCTACCTCTCCGGACATGTTCGGTGAGTACGATGCCGGTGCGGACGGCGATGTGATGGATCGGGAGTGCAGCGATGGTCTCGCTGGCATGCCCGCAGTAAATGCTCCAGGATTCATCATGTTGCTCGCTGCCATGTCACGCGGCATGGCTATGGGACGGTCCGCAAACCCGTTTTGAAAGGCAGTGGTGCTGGACGCTTCATGCAGGATGGGCAAAATCTGCTCGTCGTAGAGCTCCGTTGCCGATCCGAACGACTCTGGCGAGAACTCTGTAATGGTCCGCGAAGATCTTCCGTCATCGTCAGTGGTTGGGCTTGAGGCGTCATCAAAGAAGTCATCGAGGCTGTCCAGCTTGGTCACCAGGTCACCCAATGCACCTTCGCCTCTTGCGTCATCCGAGGAGAGCATCGTCTCCGTTCTCTCGCCCATGTCGAAGTAGCCGTACGGGAAATCGTCCTCGTGGAACTCGACCTCGGAGCTCGGCGTGACGTCTGCTGCTGATCCTTCCGTGCTCTGGCACGTGTAGAAGACGGCATGAATGTTTGCTCGCGTTGACTCCGTCTTACTGGCCGGTGAAGGAATGGCCCATCCGGAAGTCTCTGGAATACCAAACAGGCTCTGCGTGCGCTCATATTCTTTGCGAGTAGCCTTGGATGAAGATCGAGTCATGCTCATCCTTAGATGATGCTTGTCCATGTGACTGCCCGACATGGTCATGATGTTGTCCAACACCTCCAGCGCACCCATGCAGAACTCGGTCTGGAGCAGGCGCAGAAGCGGAGAGATGAGATCCGATCCGTGCCCTGCGAGCTCTGGATTGTGCATGTTCACCTGTGGGATAGCCGTGCACAGTATTCTCATGGTCTGCACTTTGACCCACGACAGCGAATTGGTGAGCAGGCCGATGAGGAAGGTCACCGTGCTGAACTCGTGCTGCGGCAGGAAATGCTCTCTCAGAGCCAGGAACAACTGGTTGAGGAAGTCACCATTGTCCTGTTGCTTGCCCGAGACAAGATCATCCAACGCGAGTCCGATGGACTCGAGGCCCAATCTGTCGGCCTCACTCAGAAGCAGCTTGGCAGTCCTCATGGTCCCCTCTGCAATGCTGCCGTTTTCGAGCTCATTGAGAAATCGAGGGAAGTTTGCCAGGATCGCGATGAGAAATCGACCATCGTCTCCAATCAGGGCGTCATTCGGAAGCTTGACCAGCTTGTCCATCATGTCCAGTGTAGATTGCCAACAGAGAGACGATCGCAGACCCTTATACAACAAGGGCTGTACGCCGTCGAAGCGGGCATCCCATTGCTCGGGCTGGCCATCCGCAATGATTCTGCGAACATTGGGTGACCGAAAGTCGAGCTTGCTGACGAGCTCATTCAGCATTTCGGTGGCCTCCAGGAACTCCCGCTCATTTATCGACTCCAGGCAGGCGCACGTCGTCCAGAAGAGCTGCGGGAACCCGAGAAGCTTTTCCGAGTCCAGCTTGACCAGAAGCGTTTTCAGCGTCGTCAAAATCTCCATGGCGAAGGACTGTATCTCTGGGTCTTCATCTGCCACCGTGTTGGAGAGCCTCGCCAGCATGTCGCCGAGCATGACCTGATCGATTGATGTGAGGATGCAGCGAAAGATCTGAAACGAACGGCAGGCCAAGTGTCGCACTGGGCAGGACGTTGCCCATGCGAGGGACAGCTTGGCCCATTGCTCTTTGATGGTTGGGAAGGTGACTTGAAACGTCTTTACAATTTCGGTGGTAAGGAACTCCATGCTCGGCGGCACCTTGTTGTCTCGATCGTCGACTTTGCCGTTGCTGTCTTCGTATGCCCAGACAACAGAGCGGTCATGCCTACGGATCGCGTCGACCAAGTCCTCGATGGACTCTTTCGTTACCCCATCCGATACGTCTTCCATGCGTGATATGACAAGCTCGTGTATCATGTGTACCAGCATCTCCCTGGCTTGTTCTTGGACCAGAGGGGTGTAATGATCCCACAACACAGTCACCACTTGAAGGAGGAGCGGAACGTCGTCTGCCTTGAGGTGCACCGGTGACACCATCAGGTCGACCAGTAGGATGAGTGAAAGCTGGCCCAGCGAGAATCCTGCTTGCTTAGTCCCCACCGGCAGGGCCTCACTGAGAGCGGCACAGTAAGGGAAATGGTTCACGTCCGGAGGCGGCGGGATCGACTCTCTTCTCTTCTCGTTGGGAACCATGGCTTTGGGGTTGATTTGCATGAGAAGAAACTCAACCACCTTGATGCCCGGTGTGCTGTTGGTCGTAGAGAGGAAGACGACAATCTGCTTGGCATACTCGACGAAGTTCTGTTCTCTGCACTCGAGGCACAGTTGTATGGTGAAGTCCAGGATGAGGCGCACGTTGCCGGCATGCGGGCCGGTGGCAAGGGCTTGCCACAGGGCCTGGACCTCGTTGTGAAGAGCGCCGCTGGACTTGATTGTGAGCTCAAAGAGGTTCGCCAGGACAACATGGGACTGGGCTGTCGGCCCTCCATTCGGGTCAAGCTTCAGCTCCATGGTCTGAACCCAAGGAAGTATCACGGCAACCATGTTTCTCTGTGCCGTGGGCTGAAGGTCCCTGAAGTAGAAGGTGAATTCCGAAAAGACGTGAAAGGCAAGCTCCGGGTACTGCTGCGACAGCCGTTTGGAGATTTCGAATTGAGCCAGCTTGTACACCGCCTGCGTCTTGTCCGAGACACTGATGTCAAAGTCCTGGATCCTCGAGTTACGCTGTTGGCGTGTTTCGAGGGATCGTAAAACTGCCGACGACTTCGATCGGATATCTTTCTGTTCGTTGCCGAGGGTGAACAAGCAAAGAGCGAGAGGCTTCCAGAAGGGACACGGGGAGTTGGGAAGCTGCTGCAGGACCTTGATGGTGACGGTGAAGTAGCTCTCCAGCACTTTGGGCACGTCGGATAAGTAGCAGCGTGCGATGCAATGCTCCAGAAGATACGGGTACGCCTGATTGTGCAAGACAAGATTCTGGAGGGCGCGACGACCAATGACGTTCATCTTGTCGCTCCCGGAATGGAAAATGGCCTCGAGCCACGTCAGCATTCGGCGCACGTCAAACTGCAGTGTGACGCCGCTCTCGGTCGTGATGCTCATGGGACCGGCACATAGAGCCGCCATGGCGCTCAATGCCGCGGTCCGCAGGTTCCTCTTCTCAATCTCCATTGCCGCCGTCACGGTTCCGCGTTCAGTGCCCATCAATTGCTGTTTGATGAGGGATTGTCTCATATTATCCTCCCTGGCACGAATCTGATTCTGATTGGGAGAGAAGCCACACCAATCCTCCATGAGCGAGAAGGCCGACTTGCGAGATTCAAACGTCATCCAGCGAGACGGATCGTCGCTCTTGTTGATGCCTTGGAACAGAGCCTCCATCAGTCCGCAGTAGTGGCGGCGAAGCTTCTGAAATTCCCAGTCCATCTGAACTTCACCATCCATCAAGAACAACTTCAAGTCTTTGGCGTACGAGGTCAAGTTGCTCAGGAAGAAGTCGGACTGGTACACTTGGGGCTCCTTCAGAAAATGAGAGGTCAAGCTGAAGACATGAGTAATTTCGGTTCGCAGCAAATCCATTCTTCTGTTTCGACGAGGACTGCTGCTTGTCCTCTGATGTATTCTCGCTCGCGCCTCGTCATTGCATCGAGAGACCTGGCCTTGAAGTTCTTCCAGCAACGGGCGATATATTTGGATGTTGATGGAGCCCATGGCGACGACGACTGCATCGCGCACCGAGGCTGATGAAACTGAAAGGAGAGGAATGAGGTACTTGAACAGCGTCCTTGCCGTCACTATCTCGTCAGCTGACACCGGCTTCGAGGCCTTGCGCGCATGCTGACCATCTCCGGCAGAAGCAGAGGGGATGCTTCCGGGATCTGCGAAGGTGGTGCATGCAAATATCAAATATAACTTCCACTGCTCAACCATGATCTCGGGTTGCGCGACAAGGTTCTGGCCGCCGCCGACTCGGCTGTTCGCATCAGGACTTCCGTAGTGCAAGCCTCGCTTTGGCTCCGAAACGACCGTGATGGGCTTGTACATTTGGAGTATTCGGTTGCAGATCAGGTCGCGGCATATGGCGACCGCAAATGGGCATTTCTCGAACGATATCTTGATCAAGTTGGGGAAAGTCTTGGCCCAGAGAGTCGTGTCGTATGTGA
This sequence comes from Hypocrella siamensis, assembly GCA_000731825.1. Classification (NCBI taxonomy): domain Eukaryota; kingdom Fungi; phylum Ascomycota; class Sordariomycetes; order Hypocreales; family Clavicipitaceae; genus Hypocrella; species Hypocrella siamensis. The sequence continues at coordinate 21,436 of JMQE01000388.1, forward strand.
CTTCACTGGTACAAACCTCGAGCACTGCGTCTTTGCTGTTGGCATTTTGTAGTCCTCTGTGCAGTCTGCTGCGTTCAGCGACGGTAAGATGCTCGTCGTTGACGTTCATGACTTGCGCCGAGTTGTTCTCAAGAATGTCAATCAATCGCGGATTCTCCTTGTCTTCCGACCTTTCTTTGCCAAGGGCCGAGTCGAAATCGGCGATGAGACGGAGGACCGTGATTGCAAATTGTCGCACTTTCCGGGACTGGGAACACAGGAAGAACAACCCGTGCGCCTCTGCTTGATCGACTTCGGCCCATACACTTGACAAGTCCAATTTCAAGGCTCTTGTCATTTCCTTGGCATCTGCCGGCTCGTTGGCGACACTCTGCGACTTGTGTCTGAGTTCTTCAATCCAAATCTGGAGCAGCTCCACGTAAAGCCGGAGCGTGTTCTCGATGTGACCCTGCCCAAGCATGCCGCCGTCAGACATGGTAGAGTAGCGATCATCAAAATTGAATATGAAGCGAGCGAAGCCCATAGTTACTTGTTGCGCGTGGGCTTGTCTGGCAATTGCTTTCAACGAGTTTGCTGATGATTCGGCAATACTATGCTCGACGTGGGCGGTTCCGGTGCAAAGCAGGTTTATGAGTGAGTTGAGCGGAATGTCGACAGACAGGCATCTTGGCAGAGCCTGGACGGCCACATGTAGCAGCTCATAGAAGGACTGCTTCTGGTCTGACGGGTTGGGATGGTCGTCCCGTCTTGAGAAGGAGAAGCTATCGGTGATGGGAGTCCGAGGACCTGGACCATTGAATTTTTCGTCCAAGGCTGCTTGCCCGCCGAATGTGTTGTCGCAAACGAGTATGATCTTGCCCAGGATCTTGCAAAATTGAAGATAAGAGTCGCGGATTCCGTCACTGAGAACATGCGTGAGAACAGGACGCGAGATGATGGCGACTTTCGGGCCCGTCCCTGGGCTTGACAGGAGACCCTCTGGAGGGGCAGCAAAGATAAGTGACGACGACGACCGTTCTCCCGAGGGTGGCGCATCATAGAATTGGGGGAATGCAGGCCGTCCTTGCTCGCCCTTTTCAAGATCCGACATGATGCATAAAAATGCGCGTATCCCAACAACGATCCGGTCCGGGTCCAGTTGCTCAACCTTGATGTCTTGATTTGAGGTGAACAGATCAGCGTTGACGAGCGGAAAGATGACGGATCGAAAACAGTACTCCGGATACTTGAAGCCAATGATGCGGATAATCTGAATCAGCGGTTCAGTGACGGCAATGTCTGAGGCGACGATGCTTCGCTTGGGTGTCGGCAATGCCAACTTCATCACATCGTCGAGCTTTCGAACGGTCAGGTGAGAGTTATCGCTGGTCCGGTAAAGGTATGTCCAGATCAACCTGGAGATGACCTGCAAGCAGATTGGCCTGGTGACGCGATCTTTGATTTTGGTGTGCAGACCTAAGACCACCGACAGCCACCTGGAGCTGAAGTTCTCTGGAGACGACACGCTGAGCAATGTTGTCATTAGGGGGAACGCGACGAGCCAGTGCTTCTGTTTTTCCAACAATTGCGTCAAACGCTCCCAGATTGCCGCCACCACTTCGGTCCACTTCGGGTGCATGAGATGGCTGTTGCTCGCTTTCGCAGCAATGGGCAACAGTAACATGTTAATGACCTGACAAAAGGCCGATTTGACCCGCGGGCCATGAGCCTTGTTCAAGAGACGACCAATGGAGACGAGAAAGTCGCACGATCTCTCCCACGCAGGTTCCGGGGAAATCTTGACTTTGAGATGTTTCATGCCGCCGAGCACAAGCTCTATTTTTCCTTCGACGTCTAGACGTCCTGCTGAAGATGTGGGACTTCTGACAAACTTCTCCTGTAACGAAGCCTCGAGATCTTCTATAAATCTCCTCGAGACCCCCTCAAAATTGATTCCACTCATGTGGCCCAGCAATTGCGCAAACAGGCTCCAATTTGCAAGCTTCAATGGCGAGGCCGCAAGCTGCTCGTTGTCTGCAATCTTGAGCTGACCAAAGATGATGCTCTCGAGTTTGTCTTCCATGTCCAATGTGATGCAGGCCAAACTACTTTGACAGATGACTTCGAGGAGTACACGACACAGAATGTATATAGAGACAGTCGATCGGCGCTCCTGTTGAGCCACGTATTCCTGTTTACTGGGAAACGGAGCAGCGCCGGAACTATTGGGCTCAGGACCGGGTTGGACTGGCTCAGTGTTCCGGCGCAAAAGAAGACCGCCTGGCTGATTCGTTCGCGGGTGATGGAGTTTGCTTCTAGCCTCGTTGGCAGCGTCGCTTTTGCTTTTTCTCCACAACATCATTGAGTCTATCAAAGCCCTGGGCTTTGGACTCGCGATATGCCCCAGGGCAATGATCAGTTGATCAAAGGCTGGATCGACACCAGGGCCGCATATCCGTTCTATTTGCGGTTCCGGCTCGAAAGGGACAGTAATACACTCGCTGAGCTTTTCTTCCGCCTGAGCGATGAACTGTCGAACAGTAAGCGCTTTTTTTCAGGAGCACAGAAATGGGGACTCCGATGGTTGCTCTTACCGATGTGAAGAGAACATGCAGAGCATATTCCCCGACGGTCTTCTGCTCGTCCCGATGAGCGCGAGATTGGGATGATTGCGGCGGAACCTCGCGTCTCGGTCTGCCTTGAATCCGCTCTGACCTTCTCTGTGCCGATCCTGGAGAAGATGTTTCTGCAGCTGAAGCGGATCGTTCCATTGACAGTGGCCCCATGGGACTCGAGGCTGGCGCGGCGAACGAAGTCTCAGGTTGTTGGGGTGGTTGTTCGGCTTCCAGTTCCAACCGCGACTCGACCGATGGTAAGTCTGGTCGATCTTGGCCGCCGGCAGCCGTGGCTTTCATCTGCGGGCTCAAAGGACTGCTAGACATGCTGGAAAGGCTGTCATTTCTTGAGTGTTGAAGACCATGAACGATAGACGTCTGTCGATGATGCCCGTAGATGGCAGTCTTGGCGTAGTCTACTGGTCGATCAGTAGCTGCAACGAGACCCAGCCTCGAGGACCCCCCAGCTATCCGAGGCGACGACGCAGCGGAGGACGAGTGAACCGATTTGTCTACGGAGGATGCCCTAGAATGCGGTGGGTTTGGCGACGAAGCTGCAGAGGCGCTTGGGCGACTATTATGTTCCCAGAAGGATTCATGATCTGTTCCGTCTTCGGTTCTTGTGACGGCGCCTCTCGGCTGATTCATCGAATCCTGTGGACTGTCGAAAAGCGAGTGGGACGGAGCTGGATTACCATCAAGTCAGCGATGGACACGGACGCCAACAAACGCTGCGAATGGCCAGAGGTCGACGGCCAATGGGCTGCAGATGTCAGGTCGGACACGTGTTTCGCAATCGGGGGACGTACACGACTGGCAGCTCATGAGTTTCACGGCAGCATGGGAAAGACCAGGACTCACCCATTTCACATTGGACGCCGCCCACTTCCCGACAGCCTACTCCAAGACATGCGAGACTCGATGGGCATGGCCGTGTAGAAGACTGTTTCGGTGTCCTCGCGCCTGACAACTACAACTGAGATGCAGAAACCCACTGGGATCGGCAGAGATGACGGATATTAAATCGTACTTGGTTCACAATATGTATCCAACAAACGACACTTGCGAGACGACGTCGACTGGCACCCAGACACTCGCGTTCTTGCTGGTGTCTGGAGTAAATGTACTACAGTAGGTAGGTAGGTACCAAGTAGGTATAGGTATCCGCCCATTCACCCACCCACCCACTCACCCACCTACCACATTCAGCACGGGCAGCACGGGCCGTAGCATGGGAGGGGGGGGGAGGATGGATTAGTCATTCGTTTCCTCCAGGTCGGTGACGAACCGATTACAGGCAGTCAGACCATACTGCTGCTCTTGCATGTCTTCGAGACGACGGCCTGCATCATCCGAAACGAGATTGTGTCAAATACCTCGGGACGGCGGCTCAAGCCAAGCTTCGTGGGGAGGTCATCTTGGGTCCTGGGTTCTAAAAGAGATGGACATGACGAGAGGGACGTGGAGAACACCAAAAAAGGGACAGGAGCATTTCCAAACGTCCAACGTCCAACGACCAATCCACCAATCCACCAATCCACCAACCCTCTTCCTGCCTCGGTCCAGCTCGCTCGCCAGCTCGGCCAGAGGCGTATCCGGCGGGCAATCTGCGCGTGATCCCTGTCCCAATGTGCGTAGGGTGATGGAACCGTCGGCGTACAGTGACTGCACGTACATATACATATATATGCATACCCATGTAGGTACGTAAGCAGACCAGTTCAATTCGATGGAAAAGCGTCAAGAAAAGGCTTAGTCTACCAGGACGAGGAAAAGTGGGCAATGTGGCCTGTTTGTCCTGAATGCCGTGCGGACCGTCGCCGTGCCGCTCTTCGTTGCTCTCATCCTCGCCGAGCATCGCCTCCAGCACGTACGCATCTACTGTATGTATGTGCTGTACTGTACTTGTTCGCAGTTTGTGGCACTTCGAAAATCGGCCTGCGGCCCGGAGAAAAAAAGTCTCCGCTGCCGCCGAAAAAACCCGTTCGCACTTTGATAAAGGGGTTGTGTCTCCACGCTTTCCGTACTCGAGCGCTACCTTCTCGGGGACCTTGTTTATTTGCAGGACCATTCAAGCATTGTCCGTCTGATGTTCTGGGCCGGGTGTATGGAGCAGAAGTACTAATAAACGCAACGTTGGCGCTCTGCTGAAGGACCACCACCAGTTCTGTCTGGGTGGAACCAGTCAGCCAGCATTTGGACGCCTAGGCACCGCTCCAACAGGCCCTGGCGTCACACGGTCATCCATCGCCGTCCACCGACGTCCACGGCAATTGTTCAGTCCCCTCCACTCTTCTCCGAACTGGATGCTCTCCGCCAGGCGGACTAGCAATTCAACCTCCGTCGGCCACATCACCACCCATCGCTGGCAGCCCCTACCTCTCCCACCGCTTTGGTCGTCTCTGATTGCTGCTTGCTGACCATGGCTGAGCTGGATGCGCTCGACATCGTCGTCCTCGGCGTCATCCTGCTGGGGACCTTGGCTTACTTCACCAAGGGCACGCTTTGGGGCGTCACCAAGGATCCCTACGCGAATGCCTTTGCCAATGTCAACGGCGCAAAGGCCGGCCGCTCACGGAACTTCATTGAGAAAATGGAAGAGTCGGGCAAAAACTGCGTCATATTCTATGGATCTCAAACGGGAACGGCGGAAGATTATGCCTCCCGTCTTGCCAAGGAGGGCAAAAGTCGCTTCGGGCTAGAGACAATGGTGGCCGATCTCGAAGAGTACGACTACGAGAACCTCGATGCACTGCCCAGCGACAAGGTCGCCATGTTCGTCCTTGCCACCTACGGAGAGGGCGAGCCTACCGACAATGCTGTCGAGTTCTACGAGTTCATTACCGGCGACGACGTCAACTTCTCCGAGGGCAGCGACCCTCCTCTGGCCAACCTGAATTATGTCGCTTTCGGACTCGGCAATAACACGTACGAGCATTACAATTCCATGGTTCGGAATGTCGACAAGGCTCTCAGCAAGCTCGGCGCCCGCCGCATAGGCGAGGCTGGCGAGGGCGATGACGGCGCTGGTACCATGGAAGAAGACTTCTTAGCCTGGAAAGATCCCATGTGGGCTGCCCTTGCTGAGAAGATGGGCCTTGAGGAGCGTGAGGCCGTCTACGAACCTACCTTTGGGATTGTAGACCGCGACAACCTTACCCCTGAGTCCCCCGAGGTGTACCTCGGCGAACCAAACAAGATGCATCTCGAGGGAACTGCCAAGGGTCCTTTCAACTCCCACAATCCCTACATAGCGCCCATCGCAGAGTCACGGGAGCTCTTTTCCGCCAAAGACCGAAACTGTATTCACATGGACATTGACATTAGTGGTTCTAACCTGTCATACCAGACTGGTGATCACATTGCCATATGGCCAACCAATTCCGGGAACGAGGTCGACAGATTCCTGGACGTTGTGGACCTGAAAGACAAGCGTAACAAGGTCATCAGTGTCAAGGCTCTTGAGCCGACCGCCAAGGTTCCCTTCCCAACCCCGACTACGTATGATGCCGTCGTGCGATATCACCTCGAGATCTGCGCCCCGGTATCTCGCCAGATGGTCTCAACCCTAGCTGCATTCGCTCCCAGTGACGACGTGAGGGCTGAAATGACCCGACTTGGAAGCGACAAGGACTACTTTCATCAGAAGATTGGTCCTCATTTTCACAACATCGCTCGGTTTTTGGAGGCCGTGGGCGGCAAGGGTGTTAAATGGTCAAATATTCCGTTTTCGGCCTTCATCGAAGGCTTGACCAAATTGCAGCCGCGATACTACTCCATTTCATCCTCCTCTCTCGTCCAGCCCAAGAAGGTCTCCGTCACCGCCGTCATTGAGTCTCAAATGATTCCGAATAGGGAGGATCCCTTCCGCGGCGTCGCTACAAATTATCTCCTCGCACTCAAACAGAAGCAAAATGGTGATCCTGACCCATCTCCCTTCGGCAAGACTTACGCGCTCGACGGACCTCGAAACAAGTTTGACGGAATCCACGTTCCCGTGCATATTCGCCACTCCAATTTCAAGCTCCCCTCGGACCCTGCCAAACCTGTCATCATGGTTGGGCCTGGTACCGGTGTCGCTCCTTTTCGTGGCTTCATCCAGGAGCGTGCCAAGCAGGCCCAGGACGGGGCTAGTGTCGGACGAACTATCCTCTTCTTTGGCTGTCGAAAGCGATCCGAAGACTTTTTGTACGAGTCGGATTGGGATGTAAGTTCTCTCCTTCTTTCCTCTCCCTTTGATCGATCATCTCATAAAAGCCTGCTTTGGTGTGTAAGACGATTCTGACTTTGGCCACGCCACAGGAGTACAAAAAGGCATTAGGAGATCAGTTTGAAATGGTCACTTCCTTTTCAAGGGATTCCGCCAAGAAGGTCTATGTTCAACACCGACTCAAGGAAAGGTCCAAGGAAATCGGCGAGCTTCTGTCACAGAAGGCTTACTTTTACGTATGTGGTGATGCGGCTCACATGGCCCGCGAGGTCAATACTGTACTGGCACAGATCATTGCCGAGTCACGCAGTGTGTCAGAGGCGAAGGGTGAAGAAATCGTGAAGAACATGAGAGCGGCGAATCAATATCAGGTACGTGCACCCAAATTTGACTTCGCCCTTTCACTACCCTCTGCTCCACTGCTGACGTGCAAAAACTGCAGGAGGATGTTTGGTCTTAAGATAGCGATCAAAAGGAGCCGCAAGTATTTTTTGGCGGAGCATCGGATGAGGATAAATACCTCCGGAGGGAACGGCCTTTGCATTGCGTCAAGTATTACGACGGCGTTGATCTCGGTGCGCCTCTCCTCTCCCGCACTCCCTTCGCTGTGCGCATCATAGATTTTCGCAGGCGTCTAAGAATATAGAGTTCATGTTTGAATCACAGATGGCTTCATTTTCCCCTCCTCTTTCCCTGTTCTCTTTTTTTTTGGATTTGGATTTGGATTTGGATTTGGAAGGGGGGTCTGTTTGTGGGCTGACGTATATTTTTGACGCGTGGGGTAGCCTCGTTTATCTGCACATGCAATCTCATGACGCTCTGGATCTGATGACCTCTTGTGCTGTCTGGTGCTCTCATCGAGGCCGAGGTCGGAGGAAGTGATCATCGACCTGGGGCCAGCGATGAAGTCTTAAGCTCAAAAAGCCCTTCCTTGCAATATTCTTTGGTACAGGATGAAAGTGACGTTGGTTGAATCTGGGCTGCTGCCACAAATAGACTGCCGCGTTGCACCCCAAATTGTGATACTACGTTCTATTTCGCTCCGAAAAGACGGTCCTCAGATTCAGCCGAGGGGGAACCTTGAACGTTCATCCCAAAAATATGGAACTTGGACCTGGAACACACCCAATAGATGAGGTTTCCCTAGATCAAACGTAGGCCACTTTGCATTTTCGCATGCGAACTTGTAACGTAAGCATCCTTCCCCCCTCTTTTTTTTTCTCTTTTATTCTGTTTTCTCTCTTTTTTCCTTTCTTTCGTTGGCGAACCACCACCCCCCTTTCAACACGTCCACATCCCCGAAAATCTCCATAAAAACCCCTGATGTTGTGGTGGCCATTCCCTAGGTAAGTTGCCGCGACGGAGTATTCCCGCAAGGTACGTAGAAGCTAGGCGGTTGTGAAGAAGTCCGCAAGAACACGCCAATATGCTTTGCAGGAATCGCTTGGCCTGTGAGATGCCCGACAAAACTCAAACTTTCGCGAATGGTCAGGGGGGGCGCTAGGGGGGCCAGCCAGGACGCCTCAGTCTCCGCTTCCTCCTCCCTTGCATTGATTTCTTGGCAATTGTGTCGATTCGGGTCAGGGGTTCCAGCCCGGATTTCCCGTGGTTGAGCACTTGGCAGATGAACAGAGGCTTTCCAAGGCCACTGTCGATGGGTGACGCGCGTAACAGGCCCATCTTTGTTTGCAAAGGGTCTCCTGATAAGGAAATGTCTCATATGCACTGGCCTGGAATTATGGTCGTACTGCAACACCATTTGGAATAGCTTCGCCGAGGCAACTGTTTGCTGCAGGCCGGAAAACAAAGTGGTTTGTGAACACCAGCCATTGGAGATCCATCCCCGCCCTCCATGAAAGAAAGTTCGTCCGCGTGGAGAGCTGCGAATTGTTGAGTTGGAGTCGGGTCACCGCAGGCCAACGAGGACGGGGAAAGAAGGGTGAGAAAAGGGGGGAAAGAGGAAAAAGGAAAAAAGCGATTTGAAGTTGGCGCCAGGTCACCTCGCCTTGTCCCCCACTCAGTATGACGACGCCTCAGGATACCTATCTCTACAAGTCTGCCATCACATTCAGATTTTCCTAGCGGCTGCCTAAAAACACCCGCATTAGCGTTGGGAGAGGGAAAAGGAAAAAAGCAAGAACATGGGAGCTGGGCGAAGAGACCAACACGACCCCTTCTGAGACGACCCTGACCTTCCAGCCGATGCTTTCTTTGCATTTAGTCCAAAACGTCCCTCTTTGGCTGGCTGGAAACCTTTGTTGTTCAATATTGCTGTCGTGTTGTACATGATCGCAGTCTAAGTCATCGATATCCCCTGTTCTCCTAAAGGTTCGTTCTTTCAGTCAATATCATTACCGTCATTACTTTCGGGCTGCATCGTTCTGTATCTTGTCTCGGTCTTTCAAATTGTCACACCAACACGAGCGACGTGAAGAGTCAAGTCTCGAGCCCACGCGCGTGAATAACATAGCGGGAAACAGGAGGCTCAAATTTGCCCTTCAGAAAAACGGCTTGCAAGGTCAGCAAAGGTTGAGCCGAATCACGTCGGCTCGAAGTCGATCCATTACAGTTGAGAATGATGATGTCGAATGCTCTCGTACTAACTGAAAGCTTAGGTTCCCAGGTGCAAACCTCGTGGACACGCCGTTGAGCTGGCAGCTGTGAATCACGGCTCCGTGTGCACCTGACAGCCGGCAGACCCCTACAAGGTGTTTGGATGTTTGCAGTCTGGGCGGAAAGCAGGTGACAGCTGGACTCTGGCAACTGGCAACTGGTAGCAGAAATCCTCGCTTGACCGTTTGTTTCTCGTCGCACTTTCAAGCATCTCTGCGCTCCTACTTTTCCCCCCCCTTTTCTCGTCTCTCCTGCTTGCTAGAACTCGCGTATCTCGAGACAGCAGACGGCAGACGTCAGACGGCAGGTTCATCACTACTCTTTACTTCCTACTCTTTGCCACTATCCACCCGCCTGCTTGCACCCAGTATATTTCTAGCTTGCCTCGACGGCTTCGCGACTCCTTCCTCTACATCTTAGAACAAGCATCGCAATTACCCCAAGTAAATCACATGCATCTTTAGGTAACTTCCCTCGCTTACGTTCACCGCCATGATAGATGCCTACGTTCTCAATCTCAATTCACATCTTCTTTCAACTCTCTTCTCTTTTTCCCTCTCTTCACAGCATCCACACCACTCCGTTCGACCTTTCCAGCTCTTCTCCCACGCATCTGCCCATCCCTCAGAGGGCGATTTTGCTCGATAGCTTGTCCTATCTTATTGACTCTTGCTTCATCTCAGTGTTCTGGACTCGACATTTGCCCTCAACTGCCTCCCAGAGACTTGCATATCACGAAGCCCGAAGGCAAAGACGATGTGAGTCAAAAGCAATCCCGAGAATCAACTGCTGCAGCGTTTGTTTGTGCTTGCTTCATGGCTTTCATGGGAAGTTGAAGGTTGGGTCTGTCATGGAATCTACCGTTCAAAGATCCTACACCTTGACGAATCACGATTGTTTGGGAGTCATTGATGTGGTGAAGATTCGGTCTGGTCGGTGCAAAACGCTAACTTTGCTTGCAATAGATCTTTCCCCTTCAACAGTCGGGCTCCTATAATCTGCAGTCTTCACTCCAAGCTGGCCTCTTGCTTTTTGTGAGTCGACTTTTGTGTTGGGCTTAGGGCGACGTTCCGTTCATTTTATTGTTCTCATCTGGTCAAAAATGGTCAAACATGCCCCCCCCCAGAGGGTGTCCGAATATAGATGGCAGTGTCACCGCTTAGGAAAAGGCATTGCCGACGCCTCTTTCACCTTGTCCTTCATTCCTGAGCCCCTTGGTCCTTCATATCGCTCTGCAAGTAGACTCTGCTAATCATCAACAAAAGCAATATCGAAAGTTTTCGCCCTTTCAAATCTGCCATACCTCAAGATGGACGCAGGCAGCAGCATCGGAGCAACCTACCTTGCCAATCCTGCTGGTCGTCATGCCCATGGCCACGTTACGGGACACTCGCCCGCGGATCCAAGCGGACTGCTCAACCAATTTGCTGGACTTTCTTTGGGGGCCATCCCTATCCAGGGCAACTCTGGTCCCATGCCCATGGGACCTAGTCCAACTTGGCTCCTTGGATCTGACGGCCAGTATGTCATGGCTCCTTTGAATCATCAACAGCATCCCGGAATGACTCATGCGAGCGAGAATCACTATCCTGGATTCGGGATGCCTGCTGCGACCTACAATACTCCATACGTTGGTCTTCCCATGCCACTGATGCCTTACACTCCAGCGCGTCCTGGTCTCACCCAGTCCCGACTCGACAGAGGTCATTCGGACGTGCCGGGGCTCGAAAACCGGCGCGGCTCGTATTCGACCACCGAATCTACTCCAGCCACTCCCTTCTACGGAACTGTCCCTCAGCGCGACGCTGGCCCTCGAGTTGCTGGCCTTGATCGGTCGGCATATACTACGCCGTCTCCTCAGCAAATCGGCCTTCCAGCACTTCAGGCCGACCTGAACAAGACAAATATTGCTGTCGTCCCTGATTGTGCGATTGATGACTTTGTCAAGCAGGAGCCTCCCATCCCGGGAGCCGTCCCTGCCGTCTTCACGCCTGCGAGTCAAATGAAGAGCCTGGAGCAGAGTCTAGAAAACCGAATTCCAGGCAACCGCAACGTGTACATTCGTGGTCTCCATCCGACTACGGATGATGATTTGCTACACAAATTCGCCTCTCGTTTTGGGCCTGTCGAGACATCAAAAGCTATTATTGACACCGGTACTGGCGCATGCAAGGGGTGGGCAATTTGCACGACTCCCCGAGAAGTCTCGAGACTAAATTTTCTATAGGTTCGGCTTCGCCAAGTTCTACAATGTCCAGGATTCCGAAATGTGCATTCGCGGATTCCATCGTCTAGGATATGAAGTCGGCTTCGCGAGAGTATGTCAAACCTGTTTGCACTGGGTTTTTGCGATGCGCTTACAGATGTAGGAATCTTTCAACTCTCGACTGAAGGCAGAAGGTGACGAAGGGTCTACCAATTTATACATTTCCAATCTGCCGAAAACATTGAACGAAGTTGTGAGTTTGCTACGTAGTATAATTGCATGCTCGGCTATTGACAAATTTCGCGAAGGAACTCGGAACCATTTTTATGGGACGTACAATTCTTTCCAGTAAAATTCTTCGGGATAACATGGGAAATAGTCGCGGGGTCGGATTTGCCCGGTACGTGAACTATGCCCAGGCCCTGTATCCTTTGATTTCTAACAACTCAATGCGTTCTCTCTTTCTCTAGGTTTGAAAACCGAGATATTTGTGATGATATCATCAGGTTGTTCAACGGAACCGCTGTTGGGGAGGAAGGTCTTCTCATGAACATTCGTTACGCTGATACACCTTCTCAAAAAGAGCTCAAGCGAGTCACCGCTGAGCGACGCCAATTTCGAACCAATGAGTACAATATTGGGGCGTATGGCACACCACTTGTGGGGATGAGCCCTACCTTGTACAACCAACAGTCTCAGTGGCGCCGAGCTCTGCCAGTCTCTCGAAGGTAATTAGGAATATGCGACGGCTCGTACATTTTGCTGATATGGTGACAGTGGGCTGTCTGCATCATCGATTGAGGAGAGCAACATGATGAGACACTCGGGGACCCGTCGGGGATTGTCCGAGTATGCTCCATTGCATGGCACTTCTCGTCTGTTCTAACCGTGGTTCCAGGATCGTTACGCCCGCGAACGGAAACGTGACAGCTCCTGGGTCCATGACTTCGGACAGTGACGAAAGTGTAACGATTCTCGCCGATTCGACGACTGCTGTGGGTGACGATAAAGAGAATAAGCCACCCTCGAAGGGTGCTCGACTCAATTGATGAACAGCTCCGCGCTGTCTTTTCTCTTTAAATAGACGGTATTCTTTGCTTGGCTTTCTTGCTCATTTCACAGCTCGTCTGATGTTCAGCCATGTGGCAATATCATTTTTCTTGTGTTCTGAAGTCTTTCTTTTTAAAACCCATCACACCTTTTTTTCTCTTGTTGCTTCTCGTCTTAATCAATCTGCGAGTCGAAGTTTTGGGAGATATTTTCTATCAAAGAACATCCTAGAGCTCGAGTCTGCCGCGTACAATCACAGCAGGCAACCAAGAGCCGATTTTGACCACATTGTACATACGACTCTGAAAGAAAAGAATGGACTTGTACAGCAAAGATGGCGCGACCATCGCGTCAATGGAAAATTCAATGTACCTGAGCCAGATATTTTGTATCGCAAGGTACCAATGGCTTTTAAATGAGGCCTTGATTGTGTTTCCCTGGCCAATTGTGTGGAATCACGGTTGGGTCGCCATTTACGACGAAATCTCCCGAGACACTTCGTCTTTGCTTGTTGCCGATGGCTCCCCAACTGCTTCATTTTCCAATGCTTCAGCACCATCTAGTGCTATGCTCCTGCTATGACGGCCGAGAAGGCCACCACTCTGCGCCCCCTCTTGCCCTTCCTCGTCATCATCTTCACCACCGTCATCCTCGGAGGAGGCTGTTTCGTCACCGGAAATACAATGGCCTGATGTACTTGAGTCAATGTGCTCCCCCTGCTCCTTTATGGCGAGTTCCAGATCTTTCAGCATTTTCTTCGTGAACCCTGAAGCCTCCACAGCGGCATCCAATCGCTTGAACACACTTTGCCTCAAACTCTTCTTGGCGTCTTTGAAAAAGGGTCCAGGCGTGGTGCTGGTAAAATGGAAACGTCTTTCGAAGAATCGCTTGATGCAAGCAACGTCTCGATCAAAATACATCTCGGCATTTTGGTGTTCCATCGAAATCATTTGGGGGAAATCGATGACAATGGGCTCCAACTTGGTCAACTCGACGCCGTCTTCTGATGTGGACTTTTTCTCTTCGATGAGGATGTTGAACTCGTTGAAGTCACCATGAATCAGTCCGTGGTTGGCAAAGCGAAGTATCAACGAGATCAGCTCGGCGTAAAGAGATGCCGGGTTGGGGACAGCCGAGATCTGTCGTAGGGGAAAAGCGTCCACAAGTGTCATTACGATTGTATGTCGTGACTGGGCTAGAGGAACTGGCACCGGGAATCCCTCCTCATGAAGAGCTCTCATAAACGCGTACTCTTTCATGGCAGCTAATCGGGACAAATACATCCATGAGCCGGCAGCTCGATTTTTGAGGTAGTCGCGGTTCGATTTAACGGTCCGAAATGATATCCTTCCCAATCTGTGAATTTTGAGGACTTTTTGGGTGCCTGTCGGATCTGCCACTATCATAATGTCGCTCTCCTTGCCGACACCTATTCGAGTTCCAACACTGTAGAGATCTTTGCGTGATGCGTGAGTGTGTAGGGCCAAGTAATCGAGTCCGCCGTATGTCAATCGATAGCCGTCGTACTTGGCTTCCTTCACGCGAGCTATCAGCCCAACTTTCGAGAGAGCCGAAATGCTCTTGTGAACACCGCTGGCGCCTCCTCGAAGGCGCGCAAGCTTCTCTATCAATGAAGTAGGCACGAGCTCATGGTTTTTGCTGCCTGTCTCAACCTAGGGCTTGTTACGATTAGATCCTTATCGACCTGCGCGAGTGGACTTACTGCAGTCAGGACTTTCCAGTCTTCTGCCGCCAAATGTCGCATGGCGCGCGTGTCCAACTTCATGATGCGGTGTCGCCAGAATTCGCCGGCGCAAGCATCTGGGAGTCGACTCAGCGGGGAGGGGCAGCAGTTACAAAAGATCTCATACATTCGAGTCTATTCGCTCTCAAGTGCAGGCAGATTACAATGTGCTACTTCTAATCGATAAGTGGCCCTCGGCCGCGGCACGTGATTGTAACGCCGGGTGAAGCAGGGGCCGGCGCAGCCAGGCGCCAGCTCTTCCACGTAACCGGAGCTCCATCACAACTGCTTCGTAAAGCTTCATTGCTGTACAGATTAAACGGCCCTTGCGCACACCGGTACAGGGACTCATCGATTGGGCCGGCTCTCGACGTATCTCATATCATCATTTTCATTTTTATTTTCCAATCATCTCTGTGTCCCTCCTCGTGTCTCTTGTTGTCTTCTCGCACAGAGCACCGGTTTTATTCGTCGAAATCAATATGGCCCAAGACAGCGATGCACCCAGGGCGGTTGACAAGGGCAAGGGAAAGACTGCCGAGGATTCAAAAGATGAGAAGCCTCAGCTCAATGGCAAGAAAGAGGAGGACAAAAAAGACGGTAAGAGTAACTCGGTCCGAGTATTTGCGTGGCCAGCAAATTGATCAATTTGCAGCTGCGGAGGAGGAGCTCAGCGAAGAGGACCAGCAGCTGAAAAGCGAGCTGGACATGATAGTTGAAAGACTGACAGTAAGGGATTGACGCCGATCGTACGTATCGCACCTCTGAGCTAGATTCTGACGTTGGCCGATGTAGGAATCCAACGCCGACCTTCACAAAACGGCATTGGAAGGAATGAAAACCTCGATAAAGACGTCGACTTCGTCAATGACGGCAGTGCCAAAACCGCTCAAATTTCTTCGACCGCATTATGAGACGCTGACCAAGTTATACGAAGAATGGCCAGCCAGTGACAACAAAACATCCTTGGCAGATGTCTTGTCCGTCATTGGAATGACATTCTCAGATGAGGACAAGCAAGACACACTCAGATATCGCTTGCTGGCCCCAACATCTGACGTCGCATCATGGGGGCATGAGTACGTCCGTCATCTAGCCCTAGAGATTGGTGAGGTCTACGGCAAACGAATCACAGCCGAGGAAACTACCGCGGACCTGGTCGATCTGGCTCTTTCCCTCGTACCTGTCTTTATTAAGAGCAACGCAGAAGCAGATGCGGTCGACCTCATGAGCGAGTTGGAAATCATTGAAGAAATCCCGCAATTTGTTGACGAGGACACTTACGCCAGAGTCTGCCTGTACATGGTCAGCATGGTAAACTTGCTCACCTATCCAGACAATGAAACATTCCTCCGGACTGCCCATAACATTTACATGGAATACGAGCAATTTACGCAAGCAGTTGTACTGGCCATTCGGCTACATGATGTCGACCTTATCAGAGCCGACTTCGACAAGGCTGAAGATCCAGCTCTCAAGAAGCAACTTGCCTACTTGGTCGCTCGTCAGAGAATTGTGCTTTACCTCGATGAAGTTAATCAGGGCGAGATCGAGGCTGCCGATTGCCTATCAAATTTGAAGCTGTCGGATCACTTCAAAAGTCTCGGAAAAGAGCTGAACATCTTGGACCCGAAAACAATAGAAGACATATACAAAAGCCATTTGGAGAGCAGTCGGGTCGCTGGCATGACCAATCTGGATTCCGCCAGGCACAATCTCGCTGCCGCTTTCGTCAATGGTTTCGTGAATGCTGGTTTCGGAAATGACAAGATGATGCTGGTCGAAGGCGAGAAGGAGAGTTGGGTATGGAAAACAAAGGCAGACGGCATGATGTCTACCGTCGCTTCGATGGGCACGTTGCTTCTTTGGGATATCGAGAATGGGCTGGACAAGATCGACAAGTACACATACTCCTCGGAACCCGAGATCTCGGCCGGAGCCATGCTGGCCATTGGCATCATGAATTCGGGCGTACGCGTCGATTCGGAGCCTGCGCTAGCTCTGCTCGGCGATCCAGAGAAGCTCAATCATCCGAACCCCCTGATTCGGACAGCGTGTATCATGGGACTGGGTCTGTCCTACGCAGGATCAAATAAGAGCGACTTGCTGGAGAATCTGCTACCCTTGATCAACGACTCATCCCAAGATATGCAGATTTCGGCCATGGCTGCTTTGTCTTGTGGTTTGATAGTCATCGGTTCTGGACACTGCGACGTCACGGAAGCCATTGTTTCGACCCTCATGGACGACGACCGCAGGACCCAAATCTCGGATAAATGGACGCGCTTTATGGCATTGGGACTGGGCTTGCTCTTCTTTGGGCGCCAAGAGGAAGTTGATGTGATCTATGAGACACTCAGGGCAGTCGACCATCGCACAGCGGCCCCTACTGCCGTCATTGCCCAGATTTGCGCGTGGGCAGGCACTGGAGCTGTGTTGAAGATCCAGGACTTCCTGCACGTATGCACTGACCACCAGGTACAACCAGAGGACAAAAGAGGCAGCGAAATGCTCCAGGCGTACGCTGTTCTCGGCATTGCTCTGGTGGCCATGGGCGAGGACATCGGCCAGGAGATGGTGTTGAGGCAGTTTGGTCATTTGATGCACTACGGGCAGCCCAACATCCGCAAGGCCGTGCCTTTGGCCATGGGGCTCATCAGTCCGAGCAATCCTCAGATGAAGGTCTACGACACACTCTCCAGATACAGCCACGACATTGATCTCGATGTTGCTATGAATGCCATCTTCGCAATGGGCATGGTTGGAGCCGGGACGAACAATGCCCGTCTGGCTCAGCTGTTGAGGCAGCTGGCCAGCTACTACCATCGTGATCAAGATGCGCTTTTCATGGTCCGGATCGCGCAGGGCCTTCTGCACATGGGCAAGGGTACGTTGTCCATCAACCCATTTCACACCGACCGCCAGGTTCTCTCTCGGGTCGCAACGGCTGGTCTTTTGGCGACGATATTCGCCATGATGGACCCGAAAGAATTCATCACCTCGAACTCGCACTATCTTCTATATTTCCTCGTTACGGCCATGCACCCACGGTTCCTCGTCACCCTTGATGAGCAAATGAAGCCTTTGAAGGTCAATGTGCGCGTCGGCCAAGCTGTGGACGTTGTTGGCCAGGCCGGTCGTCCCAAGACAATCACAGGCTGGCAAACGCAGAGCACGCCCGTGCTGCTGGGCTACGGAGAACGGGCAGAACTCGAAGACGAAGAGTACATCAGTCTCAACAGCACATTGGAGGGTCTCGTGATTTTGCGCAAGGTAAGTTGTCGTATCTTAAAATTTTGTTTTTGATAAATCCTTTTTCCCTTCTTTCCTCGCCTCTCGATTGTTTGAATTTGCCGCGAGATATTCAATGCGTACTAACATGAGCTTTCTCAGAATCCGGAATTGGACGATGGGCAGTGAGAATTGTACGTGAGGCTTCGAAAGGGCGTCGGGGCAGCTGGGTGGGCGGATGATCCATCAAGGAGCCGTCGGCTCGTGAGGCACACAAGCCAAGAACGCATCGTGGTTCCGCTGTATAGTAACGTCATGTGAATACGGGGACATTGATACCGCCAAGTGCTGTACATTGTCCCAGTTGGGACGCCATCCCATTTCTTTTTTCTGACGCCTTTTTCTTGCCGAATTTCCCAGAGAAGAGAGACGAGAGAAAAAAGAAAAGGAAAAAAAAAGAAAAAGAAAAGAGAACGGGAAGACAAGTCTTGTCTTGGTCAAAATTAGATGTGAGTTGGGTGGGATCAGGAAATGACTAATGTCTTGAGACTCTGATTTTTTTCAAAGAAATGACCTTGATTCATACAAGATGGAAAATCAGAAAACCTCGACACTATTCAGCTTGGGCTTCCTCTCCAAACGTAACGCAGATGGACGAAAAGATGATTTGTCTTGCACTTGCGATGCTGCCCCCTCTACTTTATGGCATGGGGGTATTTGATCTACATTTTTATTTATCACAGCTCTGGGCCAAATATTTCGCCTTCGGCCACATTTCTATAACTACAGGCTTGCCAGTCGCAGCCACGCTTGTAGACTTCGGTCCCCCACCACTTGAAGGACCTGGTCCAACCAGGATACAAAAAGCCAAAGAAGACGACGACGATGCCAAAGGCCAGTCCGGAGTCGAGGGCGGCACTCAGCGTCATTGTGTACTTGGCCCACCAGGCGCCCGCACGACGCTTGATGACGTAGTTGAAGACGTAGCAGACGATGGCCCAGACGGAGAAGTTGAGGCCCGTGGCGGGCGGGATCCACGACATGGCACCAAAGACGACGGGCAGGTTGACCTTGCGAAGGAGGCTGGGTTTCCGGTTGCGCGCGTACAGCCACAACGGGATGGGGAGGAGGGCGCCGAGGGGGAAACACCAGACCAGGGAGCGGTAAATGGCTCCAGGGCCAAAGAACTCGGCGGGCCCCACGACGCCCCATAGTATGGAGCCGTTGAAGTGGACCCTGGCAATGGGACAGGTGAATCCGTTGAGGGCGTCGGCGGTGCAGATGCCCTTGACATTGGTGAACATCCAGTTGAGCACGCCGATCTGGGTGACGGAGGAGAAGAGCGTGGCGACGACTTGGACGAGGAACATGATGCGGGGGGGGACCTTCATGTAGTGGCCCAGCTTCAGATCCGACACAAACTTGATGCCCTGGGTCGACGAGATGTAGCCGTACGTGACAAAGACCATGTTGGCGATGGGCCGGCCGGGAAACGCAACGCCGCAGATCAGCTGGCAGATGAGGTAGATGCTGCTGTGCTGGTTGGTGACAGCCATGATGATGCCGTTGGGGATGAAGAAGATGGCTCCGATGGCGAGCGCCAAGAGGAGGCCATACCAGGGCAAGTGGATGGGGTAGCTGTCATGTCATCAGACTCGAAGAGATGATTCAGGTTTACAAAGGAGGAGGAGGAAGGAAGGGGAGAGGGAAAAAGGCACACAATGGAGGGATCGAGGTTTGGAGTAGGGAAACAGCTTGCTTACTATTCGACCAGAAACATGCCAATGGCGGACATGGACGCCAGGATGAGCAGATACCACGTCAGCGGAGCGTCGGGATAGCGATTCATGAGTCGACAATGGATATCCTCGCGACCCATGAGACTTTCAGCATTTTCTGGGCTGACAGCCGACGACGACGACGACGACGACGACGACGACGACGACGACGTCTGTCCCGGCGGCCCGGGTGCGGGCACAGATCGGTAGGTTGGCCTCGTACCCTCGCGCGCTTCCCTCCATGTCGTTTTCCAGGTCCGCAAGATGTCTTTGCCGTGCCAGCATGCCGTGTGCGTCAGCAGCGCCGCCAGACCAGCAAACTGCATCCCGTAGCTGAGCATGTAGGTGACGGGGAGGAAGACTTTGCTGTAGCCCCGGTACGCTTCCTGGTCGAAGAGGAACTCGGGCGTCAGGATCTTGCTGACGTTGTAGATGTTGCCCGTGTTGTCGAAGACGCCGGTGGACAGGATGGGCATGTATGACGTGTAAAGGACGTTTGTGTAGTAGAGTAGAGGGGCAACGATCCACATGACGACGGTCAAGCCTCCAACGACATTCACGGCCGCCCAGAACGGGACCAGCAGGGGCGAGCCGACGTACGTGATTTGCGCCCAGTCGAACGTCATGGGAAACAAACCCAGTCCCGAGGTAACGCCAAACAGATTCGCCACGACGACATTTCTGGGCGCGAACCAGGTGATGACGCCAAAGAAGCTGAGTGCCGGCATCAGCAAGCCGGGCAGGAAGTAAAAGGCAAACGCTCCGGTCCAAACAATGTAGAAGAAGTTCCACCTGCTGATCAACCAGCCGTTGGCAGGCTTGTTCTCCTGCTTGTGCAGCGTCGTGAACATGGCGGCGGACATGAGGGTCCCGGGCCAGATCATGCCGCTCGGACGGACCAGGAACCGTCGGGCCATGCCGGCAAATCCGTAACCCAGCACTTGGGTCGACACGGTCAGCAGTAGCTGGTAGGTGATGGGCGCCGGCTGGTTGTAGAACTGGGTCTGCTCGACGATCACGTCGGTGGCAAAGGCGAAGCCAAACGCAACGTTGCTGCTGACGTAGACGCACGTGTGTTCCTTCTCGTTCCATTTTCCCTGTGCCAGCCACAGACGCCAGGACGTTGGGCGCCGGGCCGAGCTGCTCCCTTCGTTGATAGGCAGGGTCCGAACCCCGTTGGCGAACTCTTCTGGCGGATCGTCGGGCCGCTTGAGCGTGAAATCCCACAGGCGCCCGAGAGGATGTACGAGAAGCAAGGCGATGACCGGCGTTATGGCCACGCTAGGATATCGCAGCGAGAAGAAGAGATTTGTCGAAGAACCGAGGATGGAGAAGATGACAGACAAGCACCACATCCGAGGCGTGCTTATCGACAAGGAGGTGTCGTCGGATGGCGACACAGAGGCTCGAACCAGTTCGTGGGGAGAGTCGTCCTCGGGCTCCGAATCAGCCTCAGATTCAGACGATGCCGAAATATCTTGGAGAAGCGGTCCATCTTCCGAACTTCTGGCTTGGTCGTCCTTGTCATCCTCCATGATGTCAGCGGCGAGGGGCGCCTCGGCCAAGCCAAATCGTCCTTCCATGCCAGACACCAAGGTGCCGCCGTCAAGGTCCTCGGACTGTCGCCGGGACGTCAATGATCGCCGGGAACTTCGGCTGCGGGGGTTCGACGTCGACGAACGAGCACGAGGGAGGCGTCGCGGGCCACTCCCCTCGGAGGCGCTGCGCAACGAGGAGCCATCTTGCGGCAAGGCTATAGAGCCATGATGGAGCGACGAGGAAGACCTGGTGCCGTCACTGGACCGCAGAACAGGGGTGGTCCTCGTTGGGGCGGCCATGACGACGGCTTCGGGCCGGTCATGGGGAGGGCCAAGAGTCGCAGGCTCGGCTATTGCCTCGTCAAGGTTCGAGGAGACGGGATCATGACCAGATGGTGAGGCGCAAGAGGGCGAGGAGGAGGAGGAGAGACTGGCCCGGGTACTGACAGTATCAGCAGTATCAGCAGGACAGAGCGCTTCTGTATTTGGAGACGATGAAGACAGCTGCGTGTTGGCTGCATCTGTCAGTGGTGACAGGAGCCGAAGGGGCACAACCTGGTCGCGAGACGAAGGCGAGGCGGACGACTGGGCATTGAACTTGGTTGCAGACCGGGTTCGCCGTCCCACGCCCATGGCTCATTATTTTACTACCTCACACTAATGGCCGGCAGGCAACTTCATTCTCAGGCTAACGGCGGGGGGAGGCCGAAAGCCGGGCTTTGGTCGGACACGAGCGATGCACGCCGCTTATCAATCTGTCCGCGAAAACAAGCAAGGCAGCAGCACCTGGGAAAAGCCGGTTGGTGCTGGAGCCGTTTCCCGGTCGAATGCTGTTAAGTCGGTCGGCGGCATTTGCTCCCCACGGCGGGACTGAGGGACCGGGGGACCGGGGGACCGGGGAACCAGGGGACTGAGGG
>JMQE01000399.1:0-43204 GCA_000731825.1 Hypocrella siamensis
GGGGGGGGGGGGGGGGAATGTGCAGCAAGGTGCCAAAAACGTTCCACCAGTCAAATGAAGTGAGCTCGGTCGTCATTCACCCATCCCGTTACTGCCTTTCCGTGGCCACGGAGCGCCATGCCACCAAAGGCACTCACCGTTCAAAGTCACAAAGGCAGTCATGAAAAAGGCTGGATATGCTTGCACCCGTAATGTGTGATCTTTGTGAAAATTCATGACGCGCTCAACACTTTGCTTCCATTCAGCAAGAAACAAACCCCCTTTCCCGAAAAAGAAAAAAAAAAAAAAAAAAAAAAAAAAAAAAAAAAAACAGCCAGATTTAGCGGATCAGCATGTCACTCGAACTTGGCGAGGGCATGGACATTGACGATTACCCGTTTCTCAGTCCAGATGAATTTTCTGAAGCCTGCCATCATCTCGACAGCCAGTACTGTCGAGCAAATTTAGGAGCTCTGAGAAGACAGTGGAAGCTCAGGATTTGCACAGCTCTTGATATGACCTTGACTTTCGATGGAGGCTACACCACATATGTCCAGATCATTCGGCCGCTGGAGACAGAAGACGATCTGGACTTGGATATGGACAAATTCTCAATTTCAGAACCTCAGAATGATGGAATCATATCCATGGAAGACGGCGAGATGGCTGATGCGGAGGAGTCGGACAAGGTACGAAAACCTTCAGTATTGTGCTACTTCCAGGTAATACATCCTCACACTTCTTCCCTCAGGCTGTTCATCTAAGGCAAAATGCTCGAGACACTGCTTACGTGACTTACGAAATTCACCTTCATCCTACTTACAGGGTTCCCTGCCTTTGGTTCGGCATCCACGGCCTGCCCTTGGACGAGCCTACCTTCAACATAGACACAGTTTTTCGTCGCTTAGTGCCCGACGAATATAAAGGAGGCCTCCGAGGGATCGGGGGAATAAGTGGCATCTCGGCGGATGTGAGCGTGCTTCTGTATTGCTTTTCGTGACGTCATGAAACCGGCTGATCAATGTTGAAAGCAGCATCACCCCGTAACCGGCGTCCCTTCATTCTTCGTCCATCCATGCCTGCTCGGGGACGCGATTTTACAGTTCTCGTGCTCCAGGAAGGACTACTTGACCATCTGGCTTGGACTTGTCGGGGGATGCGTTGGCCTATGGGTTCCCAAGGAAATGGCCATTCAATAAATTTTTGGTAGTTGTTTTTTTTTTAATCAGACATCGTTGCTGCCAACCCTGATTCGACGTGTTTTTCTTCTTCTCTTCCCTCTTTGAGCTCATGCTCATTCATCATCGCTGTCCTCTTCCATGGCCACATCGCCTTCGCTGTCCTCTTCTTCGTCTTCGTCTCTTGTCCTCTTTTGGCCTCGACTTTCGGGTGTTCCGGCATCCTTGATGACGTTCTCGGCAGCCAAAGGCGGCTTGGGCGCTGTCGTCCCAGGCTGTGGAGCGTTGAAGATGCTTTGTTGAAGTTGTGTTTGTTCGACGATCGCGGCGCCTGATACATTTGGCATCTTGAAAGTTCCATCTAGTTTGGAAACAAAGTGCGATTTTGATTTGGCGTATTGGATTTTCTGGACATGCACACGTTGGTCAACCGGGGGCCTGTCGTCGGTCGATCCGTAGACACTCACGAGTTTGCGCCCGAGAAATTCCTGTCCTTCTAAGGACCGCATAGCCTGGGTTGCTGTCTGAACATTCCGGTAGACAATATGTGCCTGACCTCGCATGGCCATCGTTTTCAGAGCCACGACATCCAAGACTGTTCCATATGTCGAGAAGAGCATGTACAGCGCGGTTCGTAGGTCGGCCTTTCGAATTTTCGATGATGGCAGATTATTCACGTAAAGACTTTGAATCATGTTAAAGACACTAGTTTTCCCAATGCATTCAGCTCGACTTACGTCTGATTGGGAGGGATTGGTTGAACTTTGGCAGGTAGTGAGGCATTGGGTGCCAGAGCGCGCGTAGGCACCGCCGTGGCCATGGCGACTCAAGTGGGATACAGCAGCCAAAAAAAAGACTGCATTCAAAAGATCGGTTTGAAGATCGCAACAGCGCTAGGCGAGTACCGGTGGCTCTCAGTGTTCGTTGGGAAGAAAAGGCGCTTGCCAGCAATTGGCCTTGGAGGCAATATAGATTTCTATATTTTTTTCCCTCGCTAAAGCAGGCCAAAGCAGATGCAGCTCGAGCTCCACTTCCTGGGATGTGTGTCTTAAATGTGGCGTCAGTGGTCAACCAGACTTCTAGCGTAATCCTGTGGCGCAGTCTCGCCATGTAGACCGGATCGAAGCGTCGAATTCTTTACCTACGCGAGAAAAGCTGGTGCAATCTGTTTGAAATTTGGCGCTTTTGAAATGTAATGTTAAGGTTGAGCCAAAGTCTCACTTGCGATTGAATACAAGAATTCGAATATAATTATGCGAGAGAAGCGACAAATTCGGCCAAACGAGCATCTGCCGCCAAAGTGCCAAATTGGGAAAACCCCGCCCTCCTCTTCGCAATCCTGGCGTCTCGGATCCTTTCATCATCTGTCCCGTACAACTGCGATGGTAGAGAGCTACTCCCATCGCAATCACTTCATCAGTCGCCATGGCAGCACCTGAAGTACATCATCTCTTCCACAATCCCATCGCCGACCACTCCTTCTCCGCCGACCGTGCCACTCTCGCCGTCGCCCGCGACTCCGCTGTCGAGCTGTACGGCAGAGCTGGCAACGCCTTCAAACTCAAGGATGAATTGAAAGGCCACGATAAAACGGTCACAAGTGTGGACATAGCTCCCAACAGTGGTCGCATAGTGTCCTGCTCCCAGGGTCAGTAAAATCGCCCGCGAGCGCCTCTGTCTCATCTCTTTCTCTGTCCCTTGTTGTTAATCAACCCGGAAAGATCGAAATGCCATCGTTTGGGAGTCTTCGTCCACCGGATACAAGCCCACGCTCGTACTCCTCCGAATCAGCAGAGCCGCCACATTCGTACGATGGTCGCCTTCAGAAGCCAAATTTGCCGTCGGCTCTGGCGACCGCGTCATTGCCGTGTGCTACTTTGAGCAGGAGAACGACTGGTGGGTTTCGAAGCACCTGAAGAAGCCGATTCGCAGCACCATCACCAGCGTTGCATGGCACCCCAACTCGGTACTTCTCGCTGCCGGATCCACCGACGCGCACGCCAGAGTCTTCTCCAGCTTCATCAAGGGCGTCGACACCAGGCCTGATCCTGGTGTCTGGGGGGAGAGACTTCCCTTCAACACCGTCTGCGGAGAGTTCCTGAATAATTCCGCTGGATGGGTTCACTCCGTTGCCTTTTCTCCCAGCGGAAACAGTCTTGCATTTGCCGCACACGACAGCAGCATCACTGTCGTGTATCCTTCGGGCCCAGAACAGCCCCCGCGGGCCATTCTGACCGTTTCAACGCAGCTCTTGCCTTTCAAGAGCCTCTTGTGGAAGAGCGAGGATGAGATAGTCGCTGCTGGGTATGACTGTGAAGCCTTCCGCTTCAAAGGCAGCGAGACTGGATGGCAACTCGCCGGACCCGTGCAGCTCAAAGGTCATGATGCAGGTGCTCAGCGGGAGGAGTCTGCTCTCAACATGTTCAGACAAATGGATTTGAAGGGAAAAGTCAAAGACGACACACAACTCAAGACCGTTCATCAAAACACAATTCTGACAGTCCGATCCTTCGGGACCTCGAGCGGACGCGTCACGAAATTCACTTGTGAGTGCGACGATGCCAGCCCCGCTCCATCAGGTGCAGATATCCCCAACCGCTCAAGCGTCAATCTTACTAACAGGACGTCGCAGCGAGCGGCGTGGATGGGCGTGTGGTCATATGGAACGCGTAGGTGTACAAAGACAGCCCCAGAATATCTTCAACAGGGAAGAAGCAACGACATTGGAGCCGCTTTTCTTCTCGATCTCGCATAGAAATGGCACGGCCAGTCGTGTGCTATAGATCTGCATAGTCTATTGCCCTGTTTGCCCTGTTTGCTAAAGCGATTGCAGCACCTGAACCCAGATTCAATCAAGTGACCAGCCAATACATCTAAGAAGCTCAGGTTTTTTCTTTTTCTTCTCATTTGCTTGGCTTCATAAATCGAGATTAATTGACAATCGATGGTTACCGTGAAGATTTCCTCTTGAAACTAAGGGAGCGCAATTGCTTCAATCTCGACGTCCACATTCTTGGGAAGGGTCTTGACGGCAACGCAGCTGCGAGCCGGCTTGTGGAAAAACCACTTTTCATACTCAGAGTTCATCTCCTGAAATACATGTCAATACTCAAAAAGACACCACTCGAGCAAAGCAGATTACACGTACGGCAAAGTGAGCCATGTCGGAGATGAAAATGTTGCACTTGACAACCCTGGAAATAGAGGACCCAGACTCCTTGAGTACGGCCTCGAGATTCTTGCAGCACTGCTCGGTCTTTTTGCCAATGGAGCCCTCAACCATGGTCCCGTCAGCAGTAATGGGAATCTGGCCAGAAAGGTAGATGGCCGTTGGGGTCTTGATAGCTTGAGACTGCGAGTATCACGACGAAGACCCTTGTTAGTCAAAAACAAGATTCGGTACAATGAGACGACAAGCTCTTGTGTCCAAAGAATTTCACGACCCACATAAGGCCCAAGGGCTATTTAGAGCAGACGAATCATCAGCATAATCGGACCGAGCCTGGAAAGGGGGGTTGGTCGGTCAAGGCTCTTACGAAAAGGAGCGTCCTTGGTGAAGACGATTTGCTGGTCAGCCATGGTGGATGTCGTCCGTGGAAAAACTGGAATCGGTGTGAACGGGCGTCTTGAAGCTGTTGCTCGTCGAGCACGTAAAGTGACGACGGTTCGAGAGGGAAGTCCTGGCGCCAAGCGAGCGGCGATTGACGACATACGTACCTGCGATTGTTGAGGCAGTGAGTCAGAAAATACGATCCGGGTGATTTGGGAAAGAGAACAGAAGCAGATGAGTGTCCTACAGGTGCGCGGTGGAGAGAGCTTGGGGTGGAAGTTGAGAGGTGAAATACGGGCGAGCTCCGGCCTTCGGCGCACGGCTGTGGAGTTGATCCCAATGTACAAGGTTGAATGCTTACAGTGTGTATTAGAGGTAACTTAGCATTACCCCCGCCGCGGGGCAAGATGATCAAAAACAATTGAATCGCAGCAGGTGGCTATCAGTTGTTTTGTACCCTGTACAATTCGGCATGCATCAATTCACCACCTGCAATGAGACTTGATGCCATTTTTCCCGAGTCTTCTAGCCAAATCGCCATTGTCCGCCTGTAGTAAGAGGGCGCTGGACCTTTGCCCTCGAGTTTGACTTTTTGGTTGCAGCCAATGACATGGGACAAACTCAACACTGGGCCGTTCCACTTTTGCGCCAATCCCGAAGCTTGCAGCACATGCCACCAGCAAATTCAGCTGGACACGTAGCGTACCAACGTGTGCCTCGCTCCAGCTTCATTCGTCGCGGGCCGGAAGGGAGAAGTATTCCTTTCGTTGAACCCATCGTTGTAACCCCCCACCCCCTTTTTTGGGCAGCTGTCGTGAAGCAGCTTTCCGCGTTTCATTCTTCTCCAGAACCCTCCTTGGCATTCTTTCGGTTTTCTTTTTTTCCTGGTGCCGCGAGGGGGGCATCCCATTCTATTTCTGTAAGTCTCGTCCGTCATGCATACTTGCTGTACCTGCGAAGGAAAGCAGTGGCATCGCGTTTCCGAACAATCGCCCCGGTGACTGCGCTGACCTGGAGCTCCCTTAACGCTGCAGGATCATGTCCAGGCTCTCGACGCCGCAGGCCGCTCTGCGGCAAAGGAACGTGGGCTCCAAAAAGTCCGATGCTCCTGGCTTCGCCCCTGAGGTTGAGCTCGACAAGCTGGCCAAGGCCGCGGCAGAGAGGAACGCATCCGGCGGCGAGGTTGACCACTGGGTTGCCTTTCTCATCACCACCATTTTTGCCTTTGTCACCAGGTTCCAGGGCATCAGCCATCCGAACGAGGTCGTGTTTGATGAAGTCCATTTCGGCAAGGTGGGCTAAAGGATCGGCGTAGACGACGTGATCGCAGCCGTGCAAGCTTTACTGATGAAGAATCGAATCCTAGTTTGCGTCGTATTATCTCGAACGAACCTACTTCTTCGATGTCCATCCTCCTTTCGCGAAACTTCTGTTTGCCTTTATGGGCTGGCTGGTTGGCTACGATGGCCATTTCCACTTCGACAACATTGGCGATTCCTACATTGACAACAAGGTTCCCTACGTTGCTTTTCGCGCCCTTCCTGCTATTTTGGGTGCTTTGACGGTGTCTGTGACGTACCTCATCATGTGGGAATCAGGATACAGCGTTCCTGCCTGTCTTATTGCCGCTGGTCTGGTCCTTTTTGACAATGCTCATATGGGCCAGACCCGGCTGATCCTTCTCGACGCGACCTTGATTCTCGCCATGGCCTGCAGTCTGCTCTGCTACATCCGATTCTACAAACTTCGGCACCAGCCCTTCAGCCGCAAGTGGTGGAAGTGGCTCATTCTCACAGGATTCGCCTTGTCTTGCGATATGTCCACAAAATACGTCGGAACTTTCGCCTTCGTTGCGATTGGCTCTGCCGTCATTATCGACCTCTGGGATCTATTGGATATCAAGCGTCGCGGAGGCGCCATCAGCCTGCCTCACTTCGTCAAGCATTTTGCGGCCCGCGCTGTCGGCCTCATCATCATGCCATTCCTATTCTATCTGTTCTGGTTCCAGGTGCACTTTGCCGTCTTGTCTCGCTCAGGCCCAGGCGACGATTTCATGTCCCCTGAGTTCCAAGAGACGTTGAGTGACAACGTCATGCTGGCGAACTCCGTGGATATCCACTACTATGACACCATCACTATCAAGCACAAGGAGACCAAGGCCTACCTACACAGCCACCCTGACCGTTACCCCCTGCGGTATGACGACGGCCGTGTTTCCAGCCAGGGTCAACAGGTGACTGGCTATCCCCACAACGATACCAACAATTACTGGCAGATTGTTCCTGCCAGCGACGACAAGGTGACGGGCCGAAACGTCAAGAACAATGAGGTGATTCGTTTGCGGCATATTGGCACAGATTCGATTCTCCTATCGCACGACGTTGCTTCACCTTATTACCCGACCAACCAGGAGTTCACGACCGTCTCGCTAGAAGAGGCGTACGGCGCCAGAGCCAACGACACACTCTTTGAGATTAGAATTGAGAATGGCAAGGCAGATCAGGAATTCAAGACGATCGCGAGCTACTTCAAACTCATTCATCATCCCAGCAAGGTTGCCATGTGGACGCATAGCAAGCCTCTGCCTGACTGGGGCTCACGCCAGCAGGAGGTCAATGGCAACAAGCAAATTACTCCCAGCTCGAACATCTGGCTGGTAGAAGACATCACCACCTTGCCTGCCGACGATGCTCGCCGCCAGAAGCCTCAGAGACAGGTCAAGACGCTGCCGTTCCTGCAAAAGTGGTTTGAGCTGCAGAGAGCCATGTTCTACCACAACAGCAAATTGACGAGCAGCCATCCATATGCCAGCCATCCGTACCAGTGGCCATTCCTCTTGCGCGGAGTCAGTTTCTGGACCCATACCGACACGCGCCAGCAAATCTATTTTGTCGGAAATCCTCTCGGCTGGTGGTTGACGAGTAGTTTGCTCGCAGTGTTCGCCGGTATCATTCTCGCCGACCAGGTGTCTCTGCGGCGAGGCATTGATGCCCTGGATCATCGTAAGTGTGCTTGCATGGGCCTGTTCAGCTGAAGACATGGGAAAGTATCTGACCATTCCCTCTAGGCACTCGCTCTCGACTGTACAACTCGACCGGCTTTTTCTGGCTGGCCTGGGCGACCCATTATTTTCCCTTTTTTCTGATGGGCCGTCAACTATTCTTGCATCACTACTTGCCTGCTCATCTTGCGTCGTGCTTGGTTGCTGGCGCTCTTGTTGAGTTTGTCTTCAACGCGGAGCCTGCTGATCTGTCCAAGAGCGGCGGCAATCGACCAAAAAGACACATCACCGCGCGTGAAAGATTCGCCGGCCAGAGCTTGATGGCATCGTGGATTGCCTGTATCATTGTCTTGGCCGTGGTCGTCGCTGGGTGGTGGTTCTTCCTCCCCTTGACTTACGGCTACCCAGGACTCAGCGTCGAACAAGTGGTGAGAAGGAAGTGGCTCAACTACGATCTCCACTTTGCGAAATAGGCAATGTGGCTGGGCCGTAAATTGGCCAGCGCAAGGTTAATGGCGAAATGGACGGCAGCGGGCTCGCAAGCGGCCGCTTCCATGTAATTTTAGTCAAGAGGCAGATGTGTCGAGAAATTTCGCTGAACATGTTGTTCATGGCTGTGGAATGTACGAAATTGGAAGCCGGCGTATCTATCTATTTGGCAAAGTCATATCATTCAAATTAAAGTCTTCTCTCCTAAAGGGAGTGGCATGGACGAGCTAGAAGACTCGTGAAGAAGCGTGCCAGCCTATTTGTCCTGTTGTCCTCTTCTTGCGAGCTCATGTGGATACTACCTGGTAGGTACATCTCCATCCACACCCATCTACACCCACCATAACGACCCTAGTACCCTCCTGGTGGCTCTGATAAGGCACGTACGTACGCCTATACAGAAGCTACCCCCTTCTTAGCTGGCCAAAACTCGCGCATCACACACACGCCTCATTTCCTTGGCCACGAGAGCTTGATACATTCTCGACCCGAATTTTGGTCCCTTGATGGTCGTAGCTCAGCACACTGTTGCACCAAACACGAAGCTACCGGCCATGGGTGCTCATTTGTCTCGCTACGCAGCTTCGCAGCCAGCACTATGCACCTGTACCCAGCGAACTTGCTCTTTGTCCGGCGAGTTCTCCGCCTGCGGATCACCAGAGTAGCCGTCCTGATGTTTTGTCTCTTCAATTTTATCGATGTCCTCCGGATCCATCACAACCTGAGCCACGGCCAAGTCCAGCGCCGCAGGCCTCCCTCGAAACCGGCACGGCGAAGCGAGGAGCGCGTTTACATTGCTAGTATGCATTTCAACAACGGCGAGATTCTCAAGAGCCACTGGAATCAGGCTGTCCTGGACCTGACCGAGACATTTGGTCCCAAGAATGTGTTCGTGAGCATCTTCGAGAGCGGCAGCTGGGACGACAGTAAAGAGGTCCTGCAGGAACTTGATCGCGAACTAGAAAAGAGAGGCGTTCCTCATCGAGTCGAGGTGTCGGACGTGACGCATCAGGACGAGCTTGACAACCCAGTCAAGGGCGAGGGGTGGATTGATACGCCAAGAAAGAAGAGAGAGCTGCGACGAATCCCCTATCTGGCGAGATTACGGAATAAGACGATACAAGACCTACTCGATCTTGCAAAGAAGGGTGCTCATTTTGACAAGGTCCTGTTCTTGAATGATGTGGTTTTTACGGTATGTCTGCGCGCAAGAATCTCACGGGAAGGGGGCCCGGCTGTCTACACTTGTGGTTGCGATGGCTAATCTGGGAGATGCTTGGATTCCTTTTCTCCTTTTTCTCTTCTTCGTCAAGGTTGAGGACGTCTTGGCCCTGATGGATACCAACGGAGGCGAATATGCCGCAGCTTGCTCGTTGGATTTCTCGAAACCGCCCTTGTACTACGACACTTTTGCGCTGCGCGACGTCGAGGGCCACGCCCACATCATGCAGACGTGGCCGTATTTCAAGGCGCGACTGTCGAGAAACGCTCTGGTGAGCAATCTGGACGCGGTGCCCGTTGCCAGCTGCTGGAATGGCATTGGTGAGTTACGCATGGCCTGGCTCTTACCAGGACAGGACTGACGTTGTGATGCTTGGTCCAAGTTGTCATGCCTGCTGAGCCATTCGTCTCGTCGACAAACTTGCGCTTCCGCGGCGTACCTGATTCACTCGCAAGTTACCATCTGGAGGGATCCGAGTGCTGTCTCATCCACGCCGACAATCCGTTGACCAAGACAAAGGGAGTCTTTCTCAATCCCAGAGTCAGAGTCGGCTACAACCCAGAAGCGTATGAGGCTACGCATGCTCCCGTTGGCGGTGGCGGCAGCGGTTCGTGGTTGTCCATGCGGGAGATTTGTACGGGCATTTGGAAGAACAGACTCAAACGCTGGACGAGCCTCACTTTCGAAGACATTGTTGTGCGCTCGCGGCTCAGGCGCTGGTCCAGGGAAGAGAAGGGGAATCATGAGCCTGGTGTGTTTTGCT
This sequence comes from Hypocrella siamensis, assembly GCA_000731825.1. NCBI lineage: Eukaryota > Fungi > Ascomycota > Sordariomycetes > Hypocreales > Clavicipitaceae > Hypocrella > Hypocrella siamensis. The sequence continues at coordinate 10,183 of JMQE01000399.1, forward strand.
TGATCAATGAGATGCAGGTCCTGGTTCACAATGGCTGGGCACACGTATAGACAAAGGAGTAGGTAGACCTCTGAAATTCTTTCCTAAAAAAATATAGGTCCTTTGTCTACTCGGTCTCTTTTTCAGCTCACGCAAGGCTTCCTAGCAGCATCATGTCCCCAAGGGACCTCGTCTCGCGAGCCCATTCGTGGAGGGAACACCAGTTCGCAGTATGTACTGCTAGGCAGGTAGGTAGGCAGGTTGTCTTCAGCGCCTGGCTGACCGCTCACAAACGGACCAACAAGCTGCCCCTTTTCCCGCCGTTTGATAATCAAGTGCGCGGATCATGATGAGGTCCGTGTGGCTGGGGAAATACAGTACATGTAATAAAGGAGCGTGCGTGCGAATTCTGCTCAGCAAGGGCCTGGGTGTTACCGAGGAGGCAGTCTCGCACTGAATTTATACATCGATTTGAGGGACATGGCTTCAACTTGGAACGCAGGCAGAAAGAGAAGGCCATGAGTTATCCAAAGTGCACTCTTGGACTCACCACTGGGGGAAGGGGGTGCAAGGTTCCAATGATTGTACTTTTCGGTGACTCTGAACGAGGTTGGCTTTGGGACGAACAATTTTTGCCATGGACTTGATTGGCAGGTCCTCCAGCACTTAAACCAACCGCATAGTTGGTTCCCGTCACACGTATTGCCCAACGGCGTTTTGAATGGAACGCGCAGCCGCTATGCTATCATCATGGGGTAATCCATTACAACAAAATGCACAGAACTGGAGCAAGTCGTAGCCAATGCAAGACACGGATTTCTCTTGCCCTGGTGACGCTTGGCTACAGGCAGATCTCGCCAAAGGCTCTGGTGACGAAAGCCAGGACAAATGTGCAAAATGGTCAAGGCCTTGTCAGACTGCAACGGGCGTGCGGCTGTGCCGGGCTTGTGACGATGCAAGGAAGCGGAGTTGTGGAACGCGACGACGAGATCCCCCAGCTTTCCCTTGGCGCGGGAGAAAGAGAGAAATTCTGGTGCCTGGCGCCAAGCAGCGGCCGAAGGGGGGACCAGCTGGGCTTGAAAGGGCACAACGTCGTCATTGGGACGTGAGAGCAACTGCCAGATTCGCCCTTTTTTCTTTCTCACTGCCCCTACAAGAGACAGGAATAACAAGACACAGACATGGCTTACGAAGCGGCGACGTGGCCAGCGGAGAGGAGACGATGGACGCGACCGTGGACAATGCAACGCCGCCGAAAAAGGAAACCTCCGGATCCTCCCCAGGACATTGTGACTCAGGGCCTTTGTCTTGAGGCTACGTCACTTGTACAGTTCTCGTCTTGGGAGCAAAGGACGAGAAAATCTGTAACGTCCTCGCGAGGCTTTTTCTAGTTTGATTTTATAATTTCCCTCGCTCGATCTTCGTAGTCACAGTCAGGGGAAGCCGGCCCAAACCTTCTCCAGGCTAGACGGGTTGAATGAGAGAGCTGCTTGGTCATCGGGCGAAGTAGACCGTGGAAACCCGCAGAAGAAAGGATAAGCGTGGCTCTCTTGTTTCCCTTTCCCTTCAAACCGAGATGCTTGATGGCAAAGAGGTGTGCAGACGCAATCGACTTCGTCATGCTGGGCAACGCGTCGAGCGACTTGCATTTAATTCAATTTCCATTCTTCTTCTTCTTCTCTGGCCATGGGGACAGAGGGACAGAGGGACAGAGGGACGGACGGTCGGACGGACGGACGGATAGATCCCCCGGACCAACAACAGGCCATGGATGGGACCTTGTGTGCCCGGTCTGACTGGCCACGGGGCCAGCTCCTGGTTTTTGCGGCTCTGCTCTCGCCTGGCTGTTTGCTGCTCTTCTGCTCTTTCTGTGTGAATGTGCTGTACGGACCCTACATTGTACTGCGGCTCGAGCACTAGGTCCCGCCCATGGCCATGTTGGCTCATCCTTCCGCACAGCCCACCGACCCCTGCCAGCAGCTTTTGCGGATGGCGCTAGTCCCAATCCAGGCATGGCTCTAGGCAGCAGCGTCCAGGACCTGAGGACGTAAGTTACTCCGCACACACAATTTCAGTTCCATTACCACCATGTTGGCCCAACTTTTCGCGTGGTGCAGGGGTGCAAAGGTGCTTTCATAATCACTCACCTGGCTGCTGTTGCTGTTGCTGCTGCTGCTGCAGCTGCAGTCATGATCCCTTCTGGTTTCTTTCTTCCCACCTGCTGCACCATTTCTTCCCTCTGACCAGCCGTCTCGCCGTGATCATCATCGCCAGCCGGCTGTCGCTCTGCCTCGAAACGGACCCCTTTCTTCAGCTCGCCTGCACACTGTATATATCCGTTCCGACACCTTGTCCGTCTCTCATCAGCCTCAGTGCACCTGCAACTCTGCATCTTTCTTCATCTTGTGCACCTCACTCCGTCATCAGGACCTTGATTTATTTTGATTTTCCTCCTTGGGCGGATCATTCCATCCATCACCGGCCGGGCTTGGTTACTGCCTGCCATCTCGTCGTTCTACATCGTTTTGTCATCTCGCCAACCGTCTCTTTCAGCCCTCGAACAGAATTGCACCTCTCGTCTTTTCTATTCTCGCTTCATGAGCTTGGGCATCTGAGTCTCTCCCTCTGCTTCCTCCCCCTCCCCCTCCCCCTCTCTCATCGTGTGCGAACCGAACCCTCAACCGATCCACCCCGTCCTTCTCGTCTAGTCCTCTTGTGACTCATACCCACAGCCCTTCCTGGTCCTGCCTTTCCTACCTGAGTTTCTACTTGGGAGACTTCTTCACTCCTGAGGAATATCTTCAACCTCGCCTTGCTCTGTTTGCGGAACACACGGAAGGGATAGGGAGAAGAACAAGAACAAGGACAAGGACAAGACGAGGAAGAGAAAGAAAGCACCGCTTTCCCTTACCAACTCAGCCTTATCTACGGATTCGTGACTGGCATCAATCAGTCTGCCCCACCTCTCTGTTCAGTCCTCCACCATGTCCTTCGCCAATCCTCGTCGTAGGACTCCGGTGACTCCTTCCGGCAAGGACTTGAAGAGTGATATGCCAAAGATAAATACCATGGCTCTCCGCAAGGGGTCTACCTTTCACTCTCCCGCCTTGCCCGTCATCTCGACGGATAACGTCTTTGTTCCACCTCAGCTCCCAAGGTCTCAAACTCATCTGGACGATGCCCTCGATGCCAATCGTCGTCGCATCGCCCTCACCTTGAACGACATCGACGAAGCCCTCGCCAAGACCGAACACCTCTCTTTGTCACCAAGGCCTTCCAAGGCGAAGTCGCTGCAAGACACCAGCCTTCCTATCCCTCGAAGCTTCTTGCTCGATCTTCCTCTTATTGACCCTGCCATAATCAAGCCCGAGCCTGAGCGCCGGGTCTTGCGACCACGCTCAGTGCATCGGTCTACACAGCACGCCTCAGACAGTGGGCTTGGCTCCTCCATCGCTTCTACAACCGACAAGTGCGAGGCAAAGCCGACTACGCAACGCATGGACAAGACAAGGACGAAGGGGACCGCCTCGGCCCTGACGAGCTCTGCCGCGTCCAACACGAAGCAAATGCTCCCTGCCATGAGCCGGAAAGCAATCAGCCGAATCCACGAGCACACGCTCCGTCCGCTTCTTCAAAAGCCCGCACTCAAGCCTTTTGAGCCCATTGTCCTCGACGTTCCTCGACGGATCCGATCCAAGGAGATTATCTGCCTTCGAGATTTGGAGAAGACACTTGTCTTCATGGCACCGGTAAGTTACCTTTTGGTTGGCGCTGGCGTTTGGAGTGTTACTTATCGGAACTTGCTTTCAAAGGAGACGGCCAAGTCCGCCACCTTGTATCTGGATTTCTGCCTCACTTCGATTCGGTGCATTCAGGCGACTGTCGAATATCTCACGGAACGCGAGCAAATTCGACCTGGCGACCGCCCTTACACTAACGGCTATTTCATCGATCTGAAGGAACAGATTATGGAGTACGGCAGACAGCTCGCTTTTGCCAAGGAGAAGCCGGGCGCTGCCGGCGAGATGGACGTCGACAGGTATGTTCCCCGCTTCAATGTGCTAGTCAATCATCCTGCTCACATCTTGCCCAGAGATGACGAGATCAGACTACATGGTGGCATTGCTGAAAATGGTCGCCCCGTCGAGCTCATACGCGTCAAGAAGGACGGGTCCGCTGTGTCCATGGCCACTGGCAAGCCCGTGGACATGGCCGAAGCTCCAGTTCACTTCAAGCGCTCTCTCAGTGAGCAACGTGAGGATGAAGAGGAAATCATGCGATCCATGGCTCGGAGAAAGAAGAATGCCACAGCTGAAGAGCTGGCCCCCAAGAAATGCCGCGAGCCTGGCTGCCACAAGGAATTCAAGCGACCTTGTGATCTGACTAAACACGAAAAGACGCACTCAAGACCCTGGAAATGTCCCTTCCCAACTTGCAGGTATCACGAGTTTGGCTGGCCCACGGAAAAAGAGATGGGCCGTCACGTCAATGACAAGCACTCTGATGCCCCTCCCATGTATGAATGCTTATTCAAGCCATGCCCGTACAAGTCGAAGCGAGAGTCGAACTGCAAACAACACATGGAGAAGACGCACGGCTGGACCTACGTTCGCACCAAGACAAACGGGAAGAAGGTCCCTGCTGTGCCTGCTGCTCCCATCCAGCACACTCCTGCTCTTGGCAGCATGCCTACGCCTGCAAGCACGTCATCCTACAGCGTGCCAACTCCGCCTCAGGAAGATCTAGACGTCACTATTTTCCCGACCTACAACTCCGACAGCGACTGGTATGCCACGCACGATATCCGACCTGATACGCTCGAGGCCATGGACCTCACCTTGGAGCACCTTTCCCCATCGTCCTCTGCTACCTCATACGAGCAGTATCCTCCCTACCAGAACGGCTCTACGTTCATCCTGGACGATGAGGATCTCTACGCTGCCACTGTGCAGGTTCCCGCCCAGCTTCCTACCCCCGAGGAGCTATACAACAAGTTCGTGCCAGAACAGATGCTTCCTCCCGTCTTCCAGACGGCCCCCATCTATCCGGCCACCCAATTCGACGTTGCGCCGCAATTCTCTCCAGCAGGTCGAGAAAACGTGATGCTGCTGGACCTGAACGCTCTCGGCGAGCTTGACGAAGGCTTTGATGACTCTTTCCAGAACAATGGGTCTGACTTCCAGCTATTTCCAGCTACTGCCGTCAAAGACGGAAACTTGCACCATTCTTTATTCGGCGAAGTTCCAGGCGCAAACCTAGGATTCTCTCAGGAGACGCAACCGGACATTTTCCAGCAATTCGACTGGCAGAACCCGGGTTTGCACCACTTCGTCCAGGAATGAATGCCTGCCCGCCTGCCATTGGGCACCACAGATATTCTTGTCTAATTTTCTTTCTCAGTCTGACAGATTGGCAGATGGCTGGCCATGACTTGATGAACTCGGGATGGATGTGTGGAATTGCAGAGATCAGCCATGCGCGTGTACAGGTTTAATTAGAAGACAGTTGAGAATGCACATTATCAGAGTTAGGAACGGGTTCCTGCGCGATGAAGTCTCGGATTCGGAACATGATGATTGCGGAAGATGGGGGGTTTTGAGACAGAAACATGAGCTTTTCCCTTTGCTGAGCATGGGCGAAAAGAACGACTATTGACTCTAGAAATTACCTTGATATGTATGCGCATTTCTCCGTGATGACACTGTGTCTTGACCAGCCGATTAGGTAGGATCAGGCTGCACGGAAAAGAAGCTGGTACGGAGGAGACGTGCCATCATGTAGTTGCAAAGCCATCCATCTCGCGCGGCACGAGTACAGAATCCGCGATGCTCTTGGCTCACTTCCACTGTTGTCTTTTTATCATTTTTTATCATTTTTGAAAATTTTCTTTAGATGGACAAAGCTTAAATGATCTTCTCTCGTCCTTAAACCTCCCCAAGCTTCAGGGCGGGAACCCATCATGAACCAATCTCGTTGGTCACGTCAACAAAAGCTTGCCACTGCTTCCAAGCCTCGCCACTCTGGATAGCCCACTTGGCCCTTCTATATCCCTCTTTCCAACGCTGGCCCGCATGGCCGCGCTCGAGGATGACGTTTCCATCATCGCCGTGGCCCATGTCGCTGGTGTCGGACTCGCACAGGCCCGACACAACGAAGAGAGCGGCGGTGTTGATGGCGACAAAGCTCACCAGCGGGTCATGCTCGGGCATCTCTCCACGGAGGATTCTCTGCAGGATCTCGGCGTTTTCGGCCGGCTCTCTGCCCGGGGACACGTCGGTTAGGGGGTGGCGGGCGGCGCCAAAGTCCTCTGGGGTGATGACGAAGTGCTCAACGGCCACGTCGCCCTCCTGGTCTCTCAGCATCCAGCAGAGCGTGCCGCCGGCGCAGCTGATCTCGTCCAGCTCCTCCTCTCCGCACACAATGAGGGCCTTGCGGCACCCGGCGCTCCTCAGCGCCTCGATAAAGGCCGGGCCAAGGTCCCGCCTCCCCACACCAATGACGCGAGCTTCCAGGACGTTCTCGACGGGATTGGCCAGCGGCCCGAGGTTGTTGAAGATGGTCCTGAAGGGCAGCTGCTTCCGGACTGGGGCCACGAAGCGCATGCCGGTGTGGAAGACGGGCGCAAAGAGGAAGCTGTAGTTTGTGGCTGCGTAGATGCTGGTCAGGGACGAGGGCTTGACGGCGCTCAGCACGGGTGCCCTGGGCTTCATGCTGCTGATCATGTCGGCGCTGCCCGACTTGGAAGTGCTGGCTCTGTTGCCGTGCTTGGACACCATCAGGAGCGAGGACCCGAGGATGGACGCAGTTGTGCTAACGTTGAATGTGTTGTGGGCGTCGCCGCCTGTTCCGACAATGTCGCACTTTTTTTTTTTTTAAAGTCAGTAATTGTGTCATCTTATTCATCTTATTCATCCTCCTCAAATATGTGCCATTGTAAGAACAGTCAAGACAGACAGAAAGGCCCGAAACGCACCAGGCCTCCGTTGTATGAACCCTCTCTCCTGCCCCTCTGGGCAAGCACGGATTTGAGCTCAGTCACGGGAATCTCCTCGGCGGCCTTTAACATGACGCTCGCCGTCTTTTGGAGAACATCGGCCCGGAAGTCAAGCCCGTTGAAGTGAAGGGCCATGAGCAGCGCGGCCGTCTGCGCCTCCGTGACTTGGTTGGTGAAGAAGTGCGAGATTGCTTCGGCGATTTCCTCGGCCGTCACCTTGCCGTCCAGCGGCCAGAGCTTAACCAGCAGCGGCTTCAAATCGACAGGGGCCGGGGGAGGAGGTGTTGATGCCATGGCGAGAATCTTGTGAGTCAGTCGACTTTGTGCTTTTTTCTCGTCCTTTTCCTTTTCTTTCTTTTCCTACCCTCTTCTTTAATTATAGATTTTTTTTTTAGGAAGCTAGGATCCTAATGCATGAAAAAACCCGACATTTGACCACAATGTCTCTAGTTGTCGGGATCAGAGAGATGAAAGTGAGCGACTGAGTGAGTGAGTCACTTTCTTACTTTTAAGCTGATCTCGCCGCCGACTCATGCATGTTCCGACAACGGCAGTGACACCGTCTTACCAAGGCCAAACCTGGAAAGTGACACGCGGCGTCTTGTGCGCGCGGGTCAATAATTCATCCGATCCGCCGATTTCATGCTTCCACGCATCAGTGCAGGCCCGCCTTCAACAAGATCCGTTGAGGGATGTGACGGTGCTTGACTTTCTTCAAGGTAATCTTTGCGAATGTAGCGATTGGTGCTTTCGTGAGCATGACGTGACATCGGACAACATTGGGATTGCGTGATATGATGGATGAATGATGGTTGTGTTGAATTCATATGCGTCAAGCAAGACCTTTTGATTAGAGCTGCTGCGCTGAGCCAATTGAATTTGATGTGCATCGAAGCCACATCAAACCTTCTCCTTTCTTTTTCGACAAGAAAAGAGAAAGACTGAACAGTTTTTTTCCTTTCACTAAGAGGAGGTTGGACAAGGAGCCAAAAAAGGACGCCTCCGAATCGGGGAATCGAACCCCGGGCTGCTCGGTGAGAGCGAGCGATGTTAGCCACTACACCAATTCGGATTGCTTATAAAATTCACTGACACTATTTGCGTATATAATTGTAGTAGGCTCTCCCTACTCCGTCTGTCACTGCCTGTCGAGCAAATGTTTTTTTCTTTTATAGCGCATTGCTTCTCATCGGTTCAAAAATCACGCTGAGCCGAGGACTTTCGCGAGGTAGTCAGTCATAAGGTCTTGAGCCGACTTCAAGGAGTCCGCTGCTGAGCTGCGATCTCCTCGTCATTTTCTTACGGCTTTGGTCTGCATTTGGCTATTGTACGTTGGGGCTTCAGAGATCCCAGTTAGATGAACACGATCGCTTGGGCTGGCTGCTGCTGAGACGTTGGCCATTGAACGAGTTTGTTTTGCTGCGTGTTGGGTCGCCACAGAAAAAGGGTACTTTGCCACCTGGATCAATCATCATCGAAGAGCGCCAGGTTGCTGCTTGGTGTTCGTCATGTATTTCGGGTCAGCGAGGCGTACAGTATGCGTCGCATCTGAAGCTGGAGTGCAAGGACATCGAGTCATGCATGTGGGGAGAATGTTCATTCGTCCTCACTATGCTTGCTGTGATAGCTGTCAAGTGCGCCATTCGTGAGAGACAATCTTTTTAGGCACCTTTTGCTAACGTGCTGTTGGGCTTCCTAGACCATCGCGCAAATTTGGGCTCCCAGTCCATGTCACTCTACATGGGCTTGTCAACGTGGTTTATGATCCAAGACGCTGTTGCCACTTGTCTCATTCTTTCAGAGGAATATTCGAACGACGCACTAGCTCGGGTTCACAATGAAGCGACACACGCAGAGGCCGAGCTAGAATGCAGTAGACCAAAGCTCCTTGATCCATCAAGCTGCACAAGCATTCGTAGGACGATGCAGGTCCTAGACGCACATTTCCTTTAGTCTAAACACCTGCCAAGAGTCTACGAGCTGGGCAAGGGCTTGGGTTTCTGGACAAGCCCCTCCTCAGCAGCCTTCTGAACGCTCTTGTACCAGATCTTGGCCATCTTCTCGTAGCCCTTGTCAAGGGGATGCGTGCCATCCGACGCCATATCAGCCTTCTGGGGACCATCGGAACCATGCATCTCCGCAAGGACGACCCTCTTGCCCTCAGCGGCTTTCTCGCCAGCCAAGTCTCTGATCTGCTGGCTGATCTTCTGAGCTCGCGCCTCAATGGTGGCATTGAGGTTGATGATGAGGGTGGACAATATGACGGTGGACCCAGGAGACGCTTTCCAAAGGTATTCCAGCAAGTCGCCTGTCCGCGATCCGGCGCCGTCAATTTTGAAGTTTTGAACGGCGTCGTTGGTGCCGGCATTGAGACAAAAGATGTTCGGTAGGCGGCTGGGCACCGCGAGCTCGGCCTTGGCCTGCACCTGTTCGATGCGGTATCCTGGCCAGCCCTCGACCTCGTTCTCCTTCATGGACCCATGTTTGCGGGATCCAACCATGGTGACGGAGTATGCATCCTGAGCCAAGAGGTTGAAAAGATATTCGCGGTATCCATTGCCAGTGGAAGATCTGAGGCCGTATGTGATGGACGCTCCGAGTGGCATGAGACGCAGAGGAACCTTGGCTGCATTGAGAGAAGCATCTTGGTCCCGCTGAAACTTAACTCCGCCAGCAGATGCCATGGCTAGCCCAACGGCGGCAAGCGAGCTGAGAATTCGTACGAGTCGAGTCATTTTGACAAATTAGCCCTTAGACTTTTTGACAGGGAATGAAGAGTAACGAAAGCTGGAGGCAACTCACGAGGAAGAGACATTGTGCCGCCGAATCCGATGGATTTTATAACCGAGACTCAGAGACCGCTAGATAAGAGTCCAATGACGCCGCCGGGGCATTTGCGGCCGAAAGTCAAGGCCAATGCAATTACAGTCAGACGCTAGTACAAAGGATGACTGTTTTTTTGTGGTTATGCTGACGATCTTGCCCTGTGCGTGGCGCAAGTCGCTGGCGGCCTGCAGGAACTCTAGCGACCGCACTTGCCTTTCCGGCTGAAAGGGCTCCATGACCGCCGACGGCAGGTGCGATTTGTGGGTCTCGTCGCTTCATTCTTCTTCTTCCCACCACTGCCGGTGGCAAGCCCGGCTTGGTATTTGTCAAGCACCACGAGAAGCGCTGGTCAAGCATGTGTGGCATTCATGCTGCCATTTCACCATCTGCTGGTCAAGTTCTCTTGACTCCGGCACTTGAGAAGCGTCTGAAAAATCGCGGCCCAGACTTCCAAGGCAGGGTCACCTTGCGTCTGGACCACACCAGCACCTTGGAGCTGACCTTTACGTCGACTGTCCTGTCCCTGCGAGGGGATCATATCGTCAGGCAGCCACTTGTGGACGAATCTTCCGGCTCTGTGCTCTGCTGGAACGGCGATGCCTGGAAAGTCGGGGGCCAAGCAGTCACTGGCAATGATACTGAAGCAATTCTAACTTTGTTGAGTACGGCCAGCCGCCATGCCTCGACAGATGCAAGCAGTGTGCTTGATGCGTTGAGAAAAATTGAAGGCCCTTTTGCCTTCATATATTTTGAAAAAGCTTCAAAACGTCTGTTCTACGGTCGAGATCGGCTAGGACGTCGCTCTTTGCTGGTCAAGCCAGGACCCTCGTTTGCACTGTCGAGCATTGCCGACACCACAACTTGTGGCTGGATTGAGGTTGAAGCAGATGGTATCTATGTGCTTCACTTGGGCAGTTCAGAAATCTCGTCGGAAAAACTTGCTCCCACAAGATATGAGTGGGCTGACAACCGCTCGTTTGTAAGTTTTCGCATGAGACACAGCTGCGCATCATACTTGCCTCCCCGTAGACGGCTCACGTGAACAGGTGTCAGGTATTGGGGCATTCAACTGTGCGATCACAGAAGGAGACCATCAGCGGCTATCCAGCGAGTCAGATGTTTTGCGTCAATTACGACAACATTTGACCCAATCTTTGCGAATGCGAGTGCTGCAAGTGCCGCCACCCCCTGGCGCATCACCTAGTGATGCCAGGATCGCAGTGCTGTTTTCTGGAGGTCTTGATTGCACCGTGCTGGCCCGCCTCGCGAGTGATTTGTTGCCCTGCGAGCAGGCCATTGATTTGCTAAACGTTGCTTTTGAGAATCCAAGGCTCGCGGCTCAAAACAAGACCCTCACTAGGGACGACTTATATGAGCTGTGTCCAGATCGAATAACGGCAAGAAAGTCCTTTGCAGAGCTTTCGCGAGTCTGTCCGAAGCGTGCCTTTCGATTGGTTACTGTATGACATTTGTCTCGGAAACAGCGTTGTGGTCGCGGCCGGGACGGCCTTCTGCTGACGAACGCTTGCAGATCAACGTCCCTTTTGCGCTCACCTCTGAGCACCGAACTGAGGTAATCAGTCTGATGTATCCGCACAACACGGAGATGGATCTTTCCATAGCGTATGCCTTGTATTTCGCTGCGAGGGGTGAGGGGATATATCAACCCAGCAATGAGGCCCGATCGGTGTCGTACAAGACCACCGCCCGAGTATTACTTTCTGGTCTCGGTGCGGATGAGCTATTCGGAGGTTATACTCGACATGCCACGGCATTTCGAAGACAACTGTACCAGGGCCTCGCCGAGGAGCTGAAGCTCGATATGATTCGCCTGGGAAGACGCAATTTGGGCCGTGACGACAGAGTCATGGCCCACTGGGAGAAGGAAACCCGTTTTCCGTACCTGGACGAAGAATTCGTCAAGTGGGCGATGGAGCTCCCTGTCTGGGAGAAATGCGACTTCGCAAACGAGGAGATCGCTGGGGAGACACCGGAGCCAGGCAAACGAATACTGCGTCTTCTTGCAGAGGAACTGGGCATGAAAGCCGTGGCGTTAGAGAAGAAACGCGCCGTAAGTCGTACAATGCCAATGCCATGAGCCAAAGAGATCGTCATATGAATGATGCTAAAACGCGGAGCACAGATTCAATTCGGTGCTCGGACGGCCAAGCTGGAAAGCAGCAAAGTGAAGGGAACGACTCTGGTCTGTCCTTGAGATATCAGACGCTGTCACATGGATCGTGGTGAGCCAACATAGAAGTCATGGCGAGCCATGGATAGAATGACAGGCAGTTCTGCGACGGGATTTTCATGTTGGTATTTCTGTAATACCACGGAGTGACCCCAGACCCTTGTCGAGCTGCAGCAACTGTGTTTATCGGGACAGGGTGACGCGACAGTGATGACAGCGAAACAGATACTTCTGAGCCGTCGTTCGGGTTCCTGCGAGTTCGATCTGTCTGCCCGGTTACCCTCCAACATGGTCAAGGAAGTTGTGTTTTGCTCCACGAGCATAACCCTCCTTGGCCATGTTTGAGGTTGACGACAGGCTGTCGCTCCGGAACATCCCCATGAAGCGGCGATGACGTTGTCTTAAAGGCAAGTCTGAGTCGCGGGTGCCCCCCCCCCTTTCACTTTGGAAGGGGTTATTACGTGTCTGTGGGGAGGGGGGAGCACAATGATTCGTGGATGGAAGCTGCTCAACCGGCCTTACCGAAGGCTGAGAAATACCCCTGGAGCCTCCCTCGAACGCTTGAGGTACGTGTCGCTCGCGGCGCATCGTGACAAAATCAGCGATGAAAATTGAAGGTCTCGGAGCCCGAGACGAGTATTCAATTCCATACGCAACCCACGGCTGAGTTGAACCTGGGCAATACTCTCATCTTTCTTCCTGCAGCGTATTGATAGACATTCTAGCCGTATCTGGACTCAAGGACTGTTGCGTTGTGATGATAAGTCCACCACCCTCAATCATAATCAACGCTTCAGTCTGATGAGGAAAATCTTGACTTATTACAGCATAGGCACGGCGAGTCCCTTTGGCGGATGGAGAGGGATTTGATGCGGAGATGGACAAGGTTTGAAACACTGATGGACTCCTCAGCCTCATTCGTGGTGCAAAAGCACACAACTTACTCTGACTGATCCGTGATTCGAGAGTCAAAACACACACATTGGAGTGTAGATGAGCCATACGTAACGTACTATGCCCGTCTGGGCCCTCGAGTTTTGGTGGAGGCAGTGCAGACACTTCTGATCGGCAGGGGTTCGCCCCCCTGTTGAAGGACACAGCAACGTCCTTGGCGGCAAATCTCAAAAAACACAGATCGAGGGAATAAACGCCCCAAACGGCACGGATAAATGAAGAGAAAGCCTTGCATCTACTGTACGTAGATGCAAGGGGGGCTGTTGATCGACAGGGTCGTGCGGAAGGCTGGACGAATTTCCCAGTCTGTGCGATGATCACCCAGGACAGACGGACTGGACGGTTGCGGCGGTCTTATTTTTAGCCATGGTGAAAAAGAAGAGCGAACTTGAATTTTTCTTGTTTTTCTGTAGGAATTGTCGATTTTCAAAATGTCGTCCCGGTAAGATGCCTTCTTTCTTTCTTGGGGAGAGGACCAAGTCTGCGACTTGCGTCGTGCGGCTTTGAATTTTTTTTTTTGGTTCGCCCTGCTGCCCCGTCGTCGTAGTCTGCCTTTTAAAAAAAAAAAAAAAGAAAAAGACAAAGACAAAGAGAAAAGAAAATTTACCCGAATACAAGGAAAAATGCGGAAACATACGCATGCGTGTACGACTCAAGTCGCCGGACGAGACTCTTGGTGGCGCCGGATGGTGAGGCACGAGATGCGGCGGTACGCTGTTGATTGACAAGGGCAAGGGCAATTGAGTCTACGGTACGGGCACGGCATCACGGGCAATCCGCCCGGCCTTGGGCCAAAGTTTTCGTCTGCCTCTGCCCTGCTCTTAACTCTTCCCTGTCCGGCGTCAGTTGAGGCGCTTGGCGCGCTTTGAAGAGGATGCACAGACAGCCTACCCATCCTGGTGCGCAGTTCAGCTGTACTCACTAAGACAGTAGGTACCTACCCAGGACCCGGGCACATACCTAGTACTTTGTTGTGAAGATCAGGGGCCCAGGTACCGCCGAGGTCAGCACCTAGGGAGATGCGTACTGCAAGGGTACATTACCTACTAGGTAGGTACCTAGGTAGGTACCTACATATGTATTTAGGTAGGTACGACTCAAGCCAGGCACAGGGGCAGCAGCGGGCTGGTCCCGGGCCCGGAACCCCGGAAAAGCTGACGAACTGGACGAGCCGAGCCCAGGGCGCTAAAGAAAGCCGATGCGTCGCGCACGGCTTGGCTGCGCCTCCCCCTCCGGCTCGCGGCTACAAAAGCGGTTGATTTTTGTCTTGGCTGAGAGAAACAAGACAATGAAACGAAAAAGGAAAAGGAGATCAAGATCACAGCTCTCGTAAGAAATCACAGCAACTTTCCAGATCAAAGGCATGTATCGTGACGCATGTCAGTCTTTGGGTGCCATAAAGGCAGTAATTGAGTAACCAGTCGTCGTCGTCGTCGTCGTCGTCGTCGTCGTCGTCGTCGTCGTTTCTCGGTTAATCTTTGTTGCTCTAAGCAGGTAGTGTTTTAGTGCCGCCGATGGCGCGTTTCGGCCTGCCTAAAACGTTGGCGGGAGCTTGGCGCAACTCTATATGTTGGGGCGACAAGGAAAAACGAGAACAGAGAGAGAAGGAGGAAGAGAGAGAGAGAAGGGGGGGGGGCTTTCCCAGCTTGCCTAGTTGAGCTCCTCTTGACCTGAAACTGATTCTCGGGCGGCTGTGCAAGGAAAGAGGCGGGATGGCTGGTAATCGCCCGCCGTGTAAAGTGCGTACATACTAGGTTCATAAGTGCCTATGAACTTTGTGGTGGTGGTGGTGGTGGTGGTGTGCACGCACATCGTCGGGTCTGTCCGCTCCCTTTCTTTTTTGATTATTTCCAGTAATGGTTCCTCAGAGACCGAGGTAATGAATGGTATGTTCGTGCAGCTTATAGTTCCTGCGCAAGTCCCCGTTCACACGGGCCTTGGGGTGCCCAAACGCCGCTTGGCGCCGCGGGTACCTGGCTGGACTCGAGCTTAGACGCCGCCATCGCTAGCTTCTTCTTCCTGTTTCCCGACTTTGCTTGGTCCGTGGCAGGAGATTTCGGGTTTCACCCTCAAGGCCGATAGGATGACAGGCGCACAAACGCTCGTCCTTGGCCTTTCCCACCCCTTACACCCCTCCCCCGCCGGCTGGTCGGCAAGGTCATTTATTGAAGACTCTGTGAGCTTCAGGTCGGGGGCTCCTGACTGACCTTTTCTGCTCTGGCGGCCGGCCCGCAGTGCGGATCTGCGCGAGAAGCTGGCTGCCTGGATAAAATTGCTCGTCTTACGTATGCTTCCGAGCCCGGGCTGGCCGATGAGAGTGTCGACGTTTCCCGAACGCACATGCACCAACAAGTCCACCTCATCTTGCGGGCGAGCTTGGGCATCGCAGGCCGAAACATCTCGCGTATAAAACTCGATTGCCTTCCCGGCGTTTTCCTTCCATCACTCCCTCTTCATCCTCATCAGACATCGTACAGACTTATTAGACTCCCTTGAACGCCTTCTTCTGGGCTTCGTCATTCGTTCTTGATCCATCCGAGTCCTTCGTTCAGACTAGACGTCCTGATTTTCTCGATCTTCACTCGTTCTTCTTCTTCTTCTCAATTCTTTTGATTGTTGCGTCCCCGTCACAATCTGTCCGTCAAGATGCTCTTCGTTGCTGCTGCCCTCGCCGGCTTTGCTGGCGTCGCCTCGGCCACCGTCATCGGTGCTGGCGTCAACGTTAATGCCCAGGTCCAGGTCGGCGCCATTGCCCAGGTCAACGCCAACGCCGGCGTCAGCATCGACGAGGCCCAGAAGCAGTGCTCCAGCTTCAAGTGCCCCGACACCATGACCTACTGCCCCTGGACCAAGTCGTGCTCCTGCCCTCCCGGCCAGACGCTCGCTCCAAACACCACCACCTGCACCGGCACGGCCCAGACTGGTGCTTGGCCCGAGCCCGACGTCAAGGTCTACCAGACCAGCAACGTCCAGCTTGCCACCTACTGTGCCATCTCTCCCACCAAGATGTGCAGGTACAACGCCGCCCACGAGTACTGCCAGGCTGGCCTCAACACCGTCACCTTCTGTGCCCCGGCTAGCATCGAGGCCGAAATCGCCGCCAAGGCCGAGATTGACCTTCATGCCGGCATCAGTGCCGACCTCAAGAGCACCTGTGCTGGTCTTACCAGTCTTTACCTCGAAAAGGCCTCCGACGCCGCCGTCCTGTTCAACACCAATGCCCTGGGTCTTGTCACCGCCGACGTCGACGTCGAGGCGAGCCTCGGCTGGGATTACCGCCACTTCATCCATGGCGGCGGCGACTACGACTGCGTCTCCCACTGCACCAAGGGCTGCAAGAACTACATCGAGGTCGAGGGTGGTATCGGTGCCCGCATTGGCGGTCTTGCCGGTCTCTGCATCCTGCCCGACGTCTTCCTGACCATCGGTGCCAGCAAGCAGATTGTCAGCTACGCCACCCAAAGCCTGCTGTGCGTTGTCGGTGGCCTGATCAAGACCGTCATCTCCACCTTTGACTGCCACTGCCACTAGGCCAACGTTGGTTTTTAGCATCCAGATGTCTTCTCTCTCGTCAGCCGTGTTGTTCTTCACTCCACGTGGAAGTAGATGGAATCTGGCCGGTAGCCGGTAGCGTTTTGTATAATCTTGTCTTGGGTGTCGGGAACGCCCTTTGCAATCATGTACTTGAGAGTTTTTTTCTTTTTGCTTTCTCCGATTTCGCATCTGCGTCAGCCATAAATTCTAATACATCGGCCAAGTAACAAAATCAAGAATGATACGTTTACAATCGTCACGCTCAATGTCCGTCTCGCTGTCATGGCCGATATTTATTGCTGGCTGAATCGCATGCTCCGGTACGGGCCGCCCAAATGAACAGGGATGGGACGCCAAACTCCGCTGTACCCCGTCCTTTGTGGCTTTCGAGTGCCTCCACGATGATCTCATGCACACGTCGAAATCACATTAGGCTTGCCCATGTTGTCCATCACGAACTGGCTGATCGACTTGTCGTCCCCGTCGTCCATCAGAATTGACCGGTCTTCTGTCTCTAGTGGCAGCTTCGCGTACATGCCCGACCCGGCCTTTGGCCAATTGGGAGGAAGAACGTCTTCTTGGACACCTACTCGCTCACGCTCACGAGCAGGCGGGCCCAATCCGTCGGATGCCGAGAGTGAGAGCTTCAACGTCTTCTTTACGCTCTTCTGCTGTTGTCGAGCTTTTGGGTTCAGGGCGTTGTGACCGTGCCTGGGTCGTCCCAACGGGCGCCTGCCAGCTGCGTCCGGTATTGATTTAGAGTGAGTTGGGCTGCGGACAGACTCCTGCCAATCTGCTGAGTCGAATATGGGCAGATCCGGATGCTTCTTCGAAACCGACACCAGTACATCGACAAGAAGCTGTGGGCGCACTTGATCGCAAAAAGAAATAAGGTCCATCAGTTCTGACTTTTCCTTCCCTAAAAAATAAAGCGTACGCTTGTTCGGCGTAAACAAATGTCAGATCACCATATCGAGCCGGTATTGTGACGTGATGAGGGATCATGTGTTCTACTCACGGCTTCGTCGGAGGCCCCTCCAGCAAAGAAGCCCATCAACCTACTACCGGCCAGAGCAGCCATGGAAGAGGGTCTTTTCTTTCGAGCACTGTCTGCCAAGGCTTTGCCTTCAGCACCAGGTTCGATGTTACGGAGCGGTGATTCCGAAGACGACGCAGTCCCGCTGCCAAGGGGACTCGATGCCGCAAGAAAAGAAACTGTGTTTTGCATGAAGTCGGGAAGCTGGGACTGCGGAGAGCGCTTGCGTTTGAGACGTGATGTGACTTCAACATCGTGGTCTTGATGGTCCTGGGCTGATGACGCCGCTGCTGAATGCCGCTGTGTGCGTCCCGAGAATACCACTGTACTCGCATTGGGTGCTTCCATCCTCTGCGTCTCTTTAGCCGGACTTTCGCCTCTGCAAATTGGACTATTCTGCGGCAGACTTGACTGATCGTCTTTGATGCCGCGAAGTCGTCTCGAGATGAGCGAAGCTGATGATCTGAATTGTGGGACATAAACTTTGCTTGGGTCGTCCACGTCCGTTCCCGACTCCGCCATGCTTCCCGCTGAATTGGAGCTCTGCAAATCAGCCATGGTCTTCAATGCGAGGCATATGTCGACTTCTGTCGGTGAAATTTGTGCACTATAATGGCTGACAAGATCTACGACGGGCCGAAGTATTCCAATGTGCGATGCTTTCTTAAAAGGGGGATTGATAAGAGACGGAATACCAGTGCTTGACACTGCGCATCGGGTATCACGTGATTCTGATTCAATGCCTGACCCAAGTCCTCGCAAATTGGTCGCTGCAAATTAATTCAAGACTTCCACAAGCTTTGGATGCATTTCTCCGGATTTTGAATATTTCCATCATGAACATTAGAGGACAATGGGGAAACAGGAATACGCAGAAGGGGGGCATTTCGAGTCGATTCTAGATTCATATTTCATCATTTAAATTGTGATTCTACCATCACTACCTCTTGTTCCCGTCGCCCGTTTGATAGCGTACGTCATCGAACAACGCCTTGCGCTTTCAAAGCTGAAATCGACTCTTCATCTAGGCCGAGAAGGTTGGTGAGAATCTCGTCCGTGTGCTGTCCAAGCATGGGTGGGACAGAGCGAATGCAGGGCTGAGTTTCTGAGAATTTGACGGGGGAGTTGACCATTTTGATGGGACCGCAAGCTTCGTGGTGCATTTCTACAATCATATTTCGTGCCTTGGTGTGCTCAAGGTTCAAGGTTGTCTGTATGTCGTTGACGGCGGCATACGGCAATCCGCTGCCCTCAAATGTTGCGAGCCATTCGGCTGTTGTCCGTTTTTGTGATATGGACTCAATCTTGGCCTCGAGTTCATCGCGGTTCGTGACCCTGTCGGCATTCGATTCGAACCTTGCATCGTCCTTCCATTCTGGCTGACCTAGTCCGTCGGCCAAAATGCCAAAGAGGCGATTATTGCCGCAACCGTAGAGAATGTCTCCGTCCTTGGTCTTGAATGATCGATAGGGGACAATGGAGGCTGCCATGTCTTAGCAGAGGTCGAGAAGAAAAAAAAAAGGGAGGAAAAAGGAAAAAAAAAAGAAAGAAGTCTTGGACGGGCCCGAGTGAATACGTACGATGCGCTGTGCCCCATCTGCCAGAATCTGCCTCGCCACTGATGAGGCAGCTGCTGGCGATGTTCGCCAATGTGGCCGTCTGGCAATCGCTCAAGGCGACATCGATATGCTGGCCAATGCCACTCTTGGCTCTGCCTAGCAGCGCAGCCATGATGCTGTTGCTGGCGTACAGACCCGTTGTGAGGTCTGTGACCGCGACACCAACTTTGACAGGAGGTCCATCTCGCTGGCCAGTAATGTGCATCAAGCCGAATTCCGCTTCGACCATGACATCGTAACCAGCGCGATTCGAATACGGCCCCGTTTGACCGTATCCAGTGATGGAGGCAAAGATTAGGCCGGGATTGATCTTGCGCAGCGTCTCATAATCCATGGAATACTTTTTCAAAGTTCCCGGTACATAATTTTCGACCAAGACATCGCACTTGGCGACGAGTCTGTGTAAAATATCAACTCCTTCTGTATGTTGGAATGAAAGGCCCAGCGACTTTTTATTACGATTCGCCTTCGGGGTGGAGGTGAGCGACACGACGATGGCAGAAAATATACATGATATTTTTGGTACAGGTTAAGAAGAAGAAACAAGATGAGACAGCTGAGGATACACTCACTCCAATGAAATATGCAGCCTCTCCAGGGCCGTTTTGACTCGATTCGGATGTGTATGTGGCATACGGAGGACCCCATGACCTGGTGTCATCTCCACGCACAGGATGCTCGATCTTGATGATCTCGGCACTGGATGAAAAAGACACGCGATAAATGGCAAAGTCTGCATCGTTGCCATCAAAATGGATCGGCTTACCCAAGGTCTCCCAAAATCTGTGTACAATAAGGCTGGTGGCAGGAAAGCGTCAGTAAAATGCCGGTCTAAGGTTGTTGCTGGTGAAATATATTTGTTCCACTTACACCAGCCAAGACACGGCTCATGTCCAGCACACGGTAACCCTCGAGTGGCAGCGGCGGTCTTGACGGTGAGGAATACCGTCGAAAACCACTGGACAGAGTGGAGAGCCGCACGGCAAGCTCCGGACACACAAATCGCTTGATAATTGACATGGCGGGCGCTGGAATATCATCCTTGGCGCAAACATGAGAAAGTGGCTTCACTTGAGGAGGGGGTCTGGGAAGAGGAGACGGAGATGCGCATCGGAGCGGGATCGGCGGAAATAACCGCTGTACCCCACTATAAACTATGAATGAAGGAAAGCTCGTCGTGGTGACATGCGGCGCAACGATTGTCCGTCAAGATTGAGTCCGTTAAGTTTGAGCCGCTTATTCAGCAGCTGAGCGCAGCTGAGCGGGGCATAAGACTGTCCGTCCACCCCCTAGAGGCTGCCTCGCCTCATTTTCCCACTCTACAACCTCCTTGCCTGTCAGTCTCTCGCCATCAGAAGTCGGTCAACGCTCGCTATCATTGCATCGGAGAGTGCTGAAACACGCTATATCCAGGATCCAGAGATAGCGACGACCACTTCGAGCCGAATGTTCGTTGATCTGGGCACCGCGCCTTCTCAGACACCTTGACTGGTTCGAACTGTAGGCTGGCGGAGATTGACATACTCTGAGGCATCGCACAAACTCGAATTCATTTGCGATCCCGATAGGTGCATTTCGCTAGGGCTGACGACTGCCGTCCACAAACTTACTTTGGGTCATCCGGAGGAAACGAGAAGAATTGCAGAGCCAGCCCACATTCTGGGAGCGACACCTCGAGGTCTCACACTTCTGTCATTCTTTGAACAGACGGCCCGTTGGGCACGATTAGCTAGAACGTCTTGCAGCCTGCCTTCGCTCTTGCAGCAATCAGGTTGAAAGAACAAAACAAAAAAGAACCACAAAACAAAGACCAAAAGAACAAGGACAAGACCAAAAACACAGTCTCTCTTTGCACGTGGTCACGTACTTTTGCATCAGCGCGCTCTTGCCGACGAATCCAATTGCAGTTGGCGTTCGTCATCCTCAGGTGGCATCTTCTCGTTGAGCATCGAGCGGTCTTCGTCTCAATCGCCAAAGTGCATTCTCCGCTCCACGTCAAGCTTCTTCACGACCGTCTGCTCCAGCGCCAGTCTCCTCAAGAGGGTCACAACACCCCGTCTCGGCGAATAATATCTAAAAAATTGCGGCAGCTCCGGGCGAAGCACCAGGCAGCCCGGCGAGCTGCCAAGGAGTTTGACGCCACGAGCAACATCTACACTGCAAAACCGTACAAGCCCAAAATGTTACCACCGGGCGGAGGTGGAGGTGCGGACGGCGGCGTATATCAAGAAAATCTGAACAACATCCTGTGCTGCCCAGACTGCAAGGAGTTCCCACCCAATCTTGTGGAAGAATTCTCAAGCGGCGACATGGTCTGTCAGAGCTGTGGTGTCGTCGTTGGTATGCGAATCATTGACACACGATCCGAATGGCGAACCTTTGCCAATGATGATCATGGCGGGGACGATCCCAGTCGTGTCGGTGGACCGCAAGACGAGTTTGTGGAAAACGAACAGCTTTCCACGACGGTCGCGTTTTCCGAGTCAAAGGCACACAAGGCGCTCTCCCGCACGCAGAACAACGCCAACCAAGACAAAGCACAGAAAGGACTCATGCAAGCGTACAAGGAGATTGTTTCCCTCTGTGAAGCCATCAACATGGGCCAAAACGTGTCAAACGCTGCCAAGCACATATTCAAGCTTGTAGACAAGCACAAGTTCATGAAGGGCAAACCCCAAGAGGCTGTCATCGCCGGCTGTATTTTCATCGCATGTCGGCAAAACAACGTCCCCCGCACGTTTCGCGAGATTTTCAACCTGACCAGCGTCAGCAAAAAGGAAGTGGGACGAGTTTTCAAGCAGTTACAGAAATTTCTGCAGAAGCTGCAAGATACTGAGGGAGAAGGGGCTACCGGTCTGAACACCGTCACGAATTATGAAAACACCTCTGTTGGTGCAGAGGACCTATGCAGTCGGTACGTGTCGCAGCTCGGATTCAAGAATCAGCAGAAGATCTCCAAGATATCACGAGATCTCGCCGAAAAGGCCAACGACATTTCCGCGCTTGCCGGCCGTTCTCCCCTTTCAGTGGCTGCCGCCTGCATCTACATGGCTTGTCATCTCATTGGCGAACCACGATCATCGCTTCCGATCGCGAAGCAGGCGGGCGTCAGTGACGGCACCGTCAAAACGGCATACAAACACCTCTTTGCCGCTCGCCATCAACTGATTAAAAAGGAGTGGCTGGTCGATGGCGGAAATATGGACAATATTCCGCAAGTTCAAGCTTAGAAGCTCAATCCGGAGCAGGCCGTTGACCCTTGAAGAATTTGCTCAATTTTCTCTTTAGTCTCAATATCTTTCTTTGTTTGGTCGGCTCACCCGTTTCAAATCAGCGTTTTTTTTTCTGCCATGTTTTAATCAAAGGAGAAGCGTCCGAGCTCTCTGGTGTTTTCTTTCGCCTTTTTTTTTGGTGGGAGGGAGAGGGGAGAAGGGGGGGGGGCTCGCAGCAAAGAATGACTCGTCGTCGAATCTTAGCGCAACATCAAAAGCATGAAGTACATTCAAGGCGTTGGGATTTTGTACACAGAACATGTACACGCGCACGGGTTCCCATACGTTGGAATCATTGCGCAATTACTGGGAACAGAGTCAAGATTGAAGATACATAGAAGCTCTGAGCGACAGGGAAAGAAATAAGACTGACATCCAAAGGGCAACATTGCACAATCATTTGTCAGAGTGATCGAGCCACTCGGTCTACCAGATGTGTGCCGTTGGTCGCGTTTGCTAATGTTGTATCATGCTGTACCACATCGCTCTCAGCGGGCTGACATCATTTTTGCTACCTTACCTGTTGGCCCGAACGATGGGATGACCGTATCACGAAACAGGAGCAGTAGGAAGAAGACGAGGAGAAAAAGGGGCGGGGGGGGACAAAGCCTTACCTTTACGTCGTCGGGACAAGGGGGGAGGTCGGAGGGGGGAGAGAGAAGAAATGTCTTGTCCTTGACGAAGTTCCACCCGGACCCCTTGACAGCTACTTTTCCTGTCGGATAGCAGAAAAAAAAAGAAAAAAAAAAAGAAAACTTTTCTGCTTCGCTTCTCATGGACAAGGGTGTAGAAGAGATGGTCGGTCTTCAGTGAAAGCTCCCCCGCCTCAACTGCTACTCGATCAAAATAATGCAAGAAATTCTTCCCTGAAGTGTATCATTCTGATATCGGTGTCACAAAGTGACTCGCTCATGATGACTTCGCGGTCGATCACGCAGATGAGGCGCTGTGCAAGGACAAAGGCTCTTCAAGAGCAAGCAGCGATACTCCAACGGCCCGTGACGATTGTGTGACGAGGGCGCAACGGGCCAAAAGCAAGCAAAAAGCATCAAAGTACTGTACCCAACGTCAGGCTGGCCGGGCCGTGCCGGGACCAGGCAATCCCGCACACAAAGAATAATGCAATGATAATCCTAGCAAGTCCCAACAAAACAGTCGCGAGAAGATCATGATGATTTGCGGCAACAAAGACCGAATGCAAATAGAAAGAGGGTCAACGGTACACAGCATCAGCGAACGGCCTGGATGCAGTCATACGGCATGTCTCACCGTCTCTTTCTGAGGAGCAGGATAAGAGAAATTGTCCTGCATGAAAGACCGTCTCTGTCAATGAAGAATGCGAAAGAATGGCGACCGACCATACGGGGCCTCTCAAAAGGTAAGAAGGGGTGCCTTATTGAAGTTTGCGCCCATTTGGTGTCTCACGACGTTTGGCCCTCTTTCGAGTGGGCTCGATTGTACGAAACTCGTCACTTAACAGCGAGGGTGGTGAATATAAAAAGTCTGCTTGAGACGATGCATGATGAGGGGAAAGACGACACCGAAAAGTCTGCCACTGCCACTGCCACTGCAACAGAATCACGGAAGACTTGGTAGACCTAGAACGGATTTCTTCATCCTTCCTTCACTGAAGCGCGAATTCAATTTCTATCCTCTTCATTTTCCTTGAGATACGACGGCCTCAAAATTTGACAGCGTTCTGGCGAGATGGCGACAGAGCAGCCGAAAATTGCCTTGATCGGGTTGGGGGGCACCATCGCCGGTACCGGCGAGAGTGCCTCCGATTCTGCAGAGTACAAGACTGCAAATCGCTCAATCAAGGATATCGCAAGCCCAGTGATGCATGGTCTGCGTGAGATTGCCCAGATAGATATCAATGACCTGGCCCAAGTCGGCAGTCCAGACATTACCGCTCGGCTCATCAGAGACTTGATACGTGAGGTGCTTGACCGGCAGGAAACCCACGACGGTGTGGTGATTTCCAGCGGCACCGACACTCTGGCAGAGCTTGCCACGGCCTTGTATCACGGTGCCGTCAAGAGGTGGACCAAGCCTGTGGTCCTGACGGGATCGATGCGGCCAAGCACTGCTTTCAGTGCCGATGGATCTAGGAACCTGTTGGACGCCGTCAAGGTGGCCAGCTGCGCAGATTCCAAAGATCGTGGTGTACTGGCCGTCATGAACGCCAGGATCTACCAGCCCCCTTACTTCAACAAGATGGATGCCAACCAACTGGATGCATTTACCGGGGGCGAGACCGGGCCCGTTGGCCGAATGGACGACGACAAAGTCAACTTCTTCTTTGAGCCATGCCAACCAAAGCTCACGCGTGTTCCACTGGAGAATCTGGACTGCCAGGGAGATAAGCCATTCCCGCGAGTCCATATCGAATACGCCTACTTGGGCCATGGAGGTTTCAGCGTCCGAGATGGTGGAATGCGCGACATAGAGGGCATCGTTCTTGCTGGCATGGGTGCCGGATGCTGGAATACGGGTACCGGGCAGGATATCCAGGAATGCTGGGAAAAGGCTGATAAGATTCCCATTGTCGCGAGCCGTCGAACAGCCACTGGCTTTGTTGGCGGGGGCAAGATATACGGACTGGAAAAGTCTTGCATCCGTGCTAAATATTATACTCCTGAGCAGGCTGCTATTACACTGCAATTTGCCCTGGACAATGGTTACAGTATGGGAAAAGTCGAAGAGCTTTTCATGGGAAACGGCGGACGGTGAAATTTATAAGGGACGGCAAGATTGGCTGGCCCAAATAGGAAACTTTCAATTTTCTGATTTCGACCCAACAGACAGACTCGGCATCGGGAGACGTGCCTATGGTGTTGAGTCTATGTATTGTCCCATCTGAAAGTGAAGGTTGACGAGAATGATGACCCGGTCACCTGGCGATGCCCCATCCGCAATCCAATGACAGTGGTAGAGGTGATGGTCGAAGAATCAATGCTGCCCGGTGAGGACAAAGGTGGGCGCTTGACGGATGACGGCGAAAGTGAGGAGTTTTGTGCATCTACAAGCACTGTCCCCTGTCGAGCCGCTTGTCGAGTCGTCGGGTCCGGATACGGCCTTGTTCCACGTGGCTTGCTATAGTAGGTTTGCTAGGATCCCCCGTTGAGCAGGTTCACAATTGACCGCACGGCGCGTTCAGACGCTGATCAGATGTCACACGGCCCGATCGAGCGACGAAGAATGCTGCAGCCGGAGCAGCCGGCCGAGGTGGCGCCGCGTGATGGATTTTAGTCCATCAACATTGCTCGCCGGCCCAGAGCTACAGGAAAGTGGCGGAAGGGGGGGGAGGGGGGGGGGGGGGTTGTGGTTTGCCAGTGACACGACACGTAAATAGATCGTGGCCGAATTGAGGAATAAGTTTGCGGGTACTTCTGCAAATGCATTTTTTGTCTTCTTTTTCGCAAAGAGCGGCCCTGACGTGCAGCTGCATGACGTCCACTCGAAGCAAAATTGTGCGCAAGTCTTTCAATGGTGTTGCATGCCGTCGTGCGCCCACTCGCCCCTGCTCGAAGCGCCGTCACACATCAGCTGAAGCAAAAACAGCCAAGGTCGTGCCCCTGCTGCAGCTTGACGACAACACCTGGTTGGCGGGACTGGGTCATGACGAGTCCAAACAAAGAGAGTGTCGCAGAGAGGCCGGGGCTTGTAGACGCTTGACCAACTGATCTGCGAATCCTGGTTTTTTTCCTTTTCAAAACCTCTTTTCTACTCTTCCACTCTTTCCTGGGGCGGCGTGATTGGCAGTTGGCAATTGGCAATTGGCAGTTCTCATCATACCGCGGATTCGGGCCAGTCTCAATCCGCGAGTCGTTCGTTCCGCAATGGCCGATAAGGAGGACAGCAGGACAGCAAAGCGCCCGGCTCAACAGATCCGATCTCTCAGCTCGTCGCGGCAAAGCAAAGCTCCGGTCGCGCCAATCTTCACGGTGCAGCAGCTCCGGAGAAGAATCAAGGACGGGTTGAGCAGGATTTATCAGTCGACTGTGGTTGAGCCAATTCTCCAGCGGAAGCAGGTGGCAGCCTCCAAAGACGGAAGGCGCATCCCACTCGCTATTGAGCACGACCAACCCCTGATAGACTCAAGACGAGGACACGCTTACATTTCGAATAATGTTCGGACCTCACGCTACAACCTGTGGGACTTTATCCCCAAGCAATTGATTTTTCAGTTCACTCGCGTGGGCAACTTCTACTTTCTTTGTGTTGGCGTGCCACAAATGGTGAGGAGCTTTCCACGCAGTCTGACCAAGATGGAATTGCTTTGCTGACTGCAGACCGCTTTTTCGCTTTGGAACGCAGATACCCGGATTGTCAACGACTGGCTCGTACACGACAATTCTTCCTTTGCTCTTCTTCATTCTCGTGACCATTGCGAAAGAGGGGTATGACGACTTCAGGAGGCATCGATTGGACAAGGTGGAAAATGCCGCCTTTGCAACTGTGCTTGGCCGCAAGAGCCGGCATGCGGACGACATGGTGGCGCCAAATTTGTTGAGACGTCTGAATCTGTTCCGTGTAAAAACAACATCTGAGCCGCGACCCGTTCCCAGTGACGAGTTCCGAGGAGTTCGCTGGGTGCCGACTCGATGGAGCGACATCAGGGTAGGAGACGTTGTGCGGCTGTGCCGCGACGAGCCTGTTCCGGCAGACCTCGTCCTGCTGCATAGCGATGGAGAAAACAACCTGGCCTATATCGATACCATGGCCTTGGATGGAGAAACGAATCTCAAGACGAAGCAGGTGTGCCCTGCTCTGGACAATTGCAGCAAGATTGAGGATTTAGCCAGCTGCAAGGCTGAGCTGGTTGTGGAAGATCCAAACCCCGACCTGTTCAACTTTGATGGCAGAATCACCGTCAACGGGAAAACCGTGCCTCTAACTCTCAGCGAGGTCATTTACAGAGGCAGCGTCATGAGAAACACGCCAGCCGCCATTGGCATTGTTATAAACACCGGAGAGGACTGCAAGATCCGCATGAACTCGAACCGACACCCGAGCGCCAAAAAGCCAGCCTTGGAAAAAATGGTCAACTTGGTCGTCATCACCTTGGCTACCTATGTTGTTATTCTATCTGTCGGCGTGTCCATGGGCTACATCATGTGGAAGGATGACTATGAGCAGCATGCTTGGTACCTGGATCACGCTACTGTCCCTTTTCATCAAATCATCATTGCCTTCATCATCATGTTCAACAATGTTATACCGTTGGCACTGTACATCAGTCTTGAAGTTGTCAAGATTGGTCAGCTGTTGCTCTTGAACGCTGATGTCCACATGTACCATGAGGAATCTGACACGCCGGCTCGTTGCAACACAAACACCATTCTGGAGAACCTGGGGCAGGTCGGCTACGTTTTTTCCGACAAAACTGGCACCCTGACCGAGAACGTGATGAAGTTTCGAAAATTGAGTGTTGCAGGGACTGTCTGGTTGCACGAAATGGACCTCGAGCAGCTTGGTGAGGGTGACGACGTTGACAAATCGGTGGCATCTGAGGATGCCTTTTGTTCCAATCGCAATTTGTCGATGAATAAGTCAAGAGCTGTCTCGCACATCATTCGTGAAGAAGGCGCACCTGGTTCAGAAACGGGCATATCTCCTCCCAGGCATTCGACTGGGGGCCGTCGCTCATCATCACAATGGCGCTCGACTGGACGTCCTGACCACAGTCAGCCCGACCTCAACACATGTGATCTCGTCGACTATCTCAGACTACGGCCACACTCAGCTTTCTCTAGAAAGGCCAAAGAATACTTACTTGCCGTGGCACTTTGCCATACATGTTTACCAGAGACCAAACACGGCAAGACGGACTTCCAGACCTCGTCTCCAGACGAATTGGCTCTGGTTCGAGCAGCACAGGAGCTTGGTTATCAAGTCGTTCAACGAACGGCCAAGTCCATCACCTTGTCAGTGCGTCAACCCAATGGAGCAGGTGAGGAGCTTCGGTTTGAGATTCTCGACGTTGTCGAGTTCACCAGTGCTCGAAAGAGGATGTCCGTACTTGTTCGGTATCCGGACGGCCGAATATCCATCATCTGCAAAGGCGCCGACTCAGCGATCCTGCCCAGGCTGAAGCTGGCTTCACTGGCCATGCAGAAAGCCAACGAGGTGAGAAAGAGTGCAGACCTCGAGCACGAGCTCCATCGGCAGAGCCTGCAACGTGAATCCCGTGACAGCTTTGGTGGCAGGCCAAGTCTTTCTATCCGGTGGACACCCGGTCTCAGCAGAGGACGCAGCGTCGACCAGCAGCGCCAACCGTCAGTCCGGAGAAAGTCTTTTGACGTTCACAAGTTGATGAGAGCCTCTGATGATCGTTCGCGAAGTGGATCCCCAGCACCCCGTGGAGTGTCTTTCGACGTGACCAGGGCTCGCAGTTCAGTGCTGGCACCTGTGAGCCATCATCATCATCATTATCATCAACCGTTACCCGTCCCGGGGTACCTCGGCTTCCTCGAAGATGCGGCAATCCATGACGAGTCTGGGGTGTTTACGAGATGCTTCAAGCACTTGGATGACTTTGCAACGGAGGGTTTGAGAACGTTGCTATACGCGCAAAAGTTCGTGAGCGAGCACGAGTATCGATCGTGGAAGAGGCGCTACAACGATGCGTCGACGAGTCTCGTTAATCGGCAGGAGCAGATCGAAGCAGCTGGAGATGAGATTGAACAGGCATTTGACCTGATCGGCGCAACTGCCATCGAGGACAAGCTCCAGCCGGGCGTTCCCGAAACCATTGACAAGCTTCGGCGCGCCAACATCAAGATATGGATGCTGACTGGTGATAAGCGCGAGACAGCCATCAACATTGCACATTCTGCGCGCATCTGTCGCCCTGGATCAGACATGTATGTCCTTGACGTTTCAAAGGAACCACTGGAGGATCAGCTCGCGGCGTTGGGGGACGATCTTTTGGCTGGATCGACGCACAGCGTCGTTGTCATTGATGGCCACACTCTGGCCGTCGTTGAGAAGTCCGAGCCGCTATCTAAAACCTTCTTTTCTGTCATGTTACTCGTTGACTCGGTGATCTGCTGCCGGGCGTCGCCAGCACAGAAGGCCTTGCTTGTGAAGACGGTGCGGTCCTCGCTGGGCAGGTTCAAGGACAACAGACACTCTGGACTGACGTTGGCGATCGGGGACGGAGCCAACGATCTGGCCATGATCCAGGCAAGCCATGTCGGAGTCGGAATCTCCGGACACGAAGGACTACAGGCTTCCCGCGTTGCCGACTACGCGATTGCTCAGTTCCGATTTCTTCAACGGCTGCTGCTAGTTCACGGCAGGTGGAACTATGTTCGAACCGCAAAGTTTATCCTCTATACGTTTTGGAAGGAAATGTTTTTCTACCTCCCGGCGGCTCAATACCAGAGGTACAACGGATACACGGGAACGTCGCTGTACCAGTCAACTAGCTTGACTGTTCTGAACACGCTTTTCACGAGCCTGTGCACAATCTGCCTGGGCATTTGGGAGCAGGACCTCAGCGCTGAGACGCTCTTGGCCATGCCCGAGTTGTACGTGTACGGCCAGCGCAACATGGGGCTCAATCCATGCAAGTATCTCCGCTGGATGCTCTTGGCCGCCGTCGAGGGTGTGATTGCTTGGTACGGCGTTTGGGCTGGCTACGGTTGGATCTCTCCCGCAGCACGCGACGAGGGTCTCTACGCTCTGGGAACCCTTGTCTTTACCGTGGGTGTCTTGTGGATCAACTGGAAGCTCTTGTGAGTTTTTGCCTGGCTATTGGCCCCCCCCCCCTTTTTATTTTTTTCTTCAATGTCTTTGATGAATTGCAAGTGTTCTAACCACATATTCCAGCATTTTCGAGACGCACTTCAAGTCCAGCATCATCATGATTTGCTTCTTTATTACTACCGGGGGATGGTTCGCATGGCTGTGTTTTCTAGACGGCGTATATGCCTCTGGGCCCGACGGTCCATATAATATTCGCCATACTTTGACCAAGCACTTTGGCCGAGATGGCGTCTGGTGGTCAACACTGTTCTTGGTCCTGGCGTTGATGGGGCTCATGGAATTGGCGGCCAAGATACTCAAGCGGTACATGTTGATATCAGGATTGTGGAAATGGCCTCCTTGGGTATCACGCCGCCTGAGCGACAGCGCGGAGGAGTGGCATCTTGAGCTGTGGCAGGAATTGGAGCAAGATGCCAGGATTCGTGAGCGGCTGAAGAGGCTGGCTGACAATGAAGAGATGGAGGTTGACGGCGACGATTACTCAGACGAAAAGGATGTGTTCTGTGTGCAGGCTCGAATGGATGGATAGGGATAGAGCCTTTTTCTGGTCCTTGGTGTTTGGCGTCCCGTGCGGCTGCTTGGGCGCACCGATACCCCGAGGATGACTCCTCTCGTCAGCTTGTGATGGACAGTTGAATACGTCATTGAAACAACTTTAACCCACATGCACACTCACAAACCTGGTCCCAGACAACATCGTCACAAACTCATGAAAAACCAAAAGGATAATGACAGCCCCAAAGGCGACTATGGCCAAGGTCTCCCATATTCTTCATCTTCCAAAATGGTGTTTGCCAGCGCTACTTTGCCCACACCTTGATTCTTTTGATTCGAGAAAAAAGGAAAAATAATGATGAGAAAATAAAAAAAAGTGAAAACCATGGTAGAGTTTTGGTTTTCGTCTTTTGTTCTGCTCCTCTCTCCTTTTTTCCCCTTTTCTTCTGGTTTTTTTTTCCTTTTTTTTTCAATGGTACAGATATGCCATGGGCCTGGGGTTCGAACCGTGAAAACACAAAGATCCATCCGGCTCCGTGGGCTGTCGACTTTTTGTCTCAGTCTTCCCTCATTCCTACAATAGATCCGCAGCCTGCGGCGCGTATGAAGTGGTGATGGTAATCATGGCAATTACCCTCACTTCTGCTCGCCATCCACCAGTCAGATATGAAAGGTAGAAAAAAAAAGGTCAAGATTAACAAATTTCTGTGCATGAGTGTAATCGGGGTCGAGTAGCCCCGGTAGGACTTGTGCGTCCGTCGTCCGTCGTCCTTTGTCTCGTACCGATGGCGAAGTTATGACGTTTCTCATCGGCTCCCGTCACGGTACCTACCCCACTAATGGTAGTTGCCGCCCCAGCCGCCGCGCTGCTGCTGCTGCTGCTGCTGTTGCTGCTGCTGCTGCTGACCGCCTCCGTAGTAGCCACCGCTCGCAAAGCCCTGGCCGTAGCTCGCGTAGGGGCTGGTGCCGTGCTGCGTTCCAGCGCCGCCGGCGCCCATGCCGTAGCCGCTGCCGTGGTGGTTGTGACCCGGGAGATGACTGGGATAACCGCCATACCCTCCGCCCATCTGGGAGGTCTGCGGCGGTGGGAGGCCGCTCTGGCCGCCTGCCGCGTTGTTGGCCGCCGATCCGGGCCGAGGTCCGCCGGCCGCAGGAGACGGACCGGCCGCACTCGTCTTGACGTCGCCATAAGGCTTCAGGTCGTCGGCTGAGCCAGACACAGGAGGCTGGTTCTGGCCGTTGTAGGACTGGCCCTGAGACTGGAAGGAAGATGCACTCCGTGAGAAGCTGTCGTGCCCTCCACCAAAGCTGCTGCCTCCAAGACCAGGCTGGCTGGTGGTCTGTCCACCTGCCGCAGACCGGCCATAATCGCCGAGGCTGCCAGAGCCGAGGCTGCTGTCACGGTGGAGCGAAGAAGGGCCGCTGCCAAAGTTGTTCGGCGACGAGTTGTGGTCGTAGGGCGCGTTGGGGGACATTCCGTAGGGCTGGCCATAAATGCCGCCCTTGCCAGCGTAGGGACCAAACTGGCCCTGGCCGTAGCCAGCGGAGTAGAACTGATGGTAGTAAGGGTTGTTGTAGTAGGGGTGACTGTGGTTGTAGCCAGGATACTGTCCATGGGACTGGGGCTGCGAGCCGGGCGCTCCTTGCTGCTGGGCATGCTGGGCATGCTGGGCCTGCTGGGCCTGCTGGGCCTGCTGGGCCTGCTGTGCCTGCTGTGCCTGCTGATTCTGCTGACCGCCTTGTTGGCCCGGCTGCGCCTGCTGTTGTGCCTGGGCCGTGGGATTGGGGGTCGAGTGGCCACTGTTCTGGCTGTCGCTAGAGCCGCCAAACCGGGCCTGGTTGTGTAGAGAGCCACTCTGCGGATATTGGCTGAGATTATCAGCGCCAATGTATCCGAACTGGCGCTGTTGCGAAGCAGCCTCGTGCTGACCGTGGCCCGCTTGCTGGGCGCCATAGTGCTGTCCGTACATGTTGTTGAACTGGCTCCGGTCCTGCTGGTTGGTGGTGTAGTAATTTGAATAGTCGCTCTGCCCAGAGTTGAAGACGGAGCTGCTCGGCTGCTGAGTCTGGGACTGAGCAGTCGCAGCAGAGTAGTTATCGTATGAAGGCTGGGCTCCGGAGCCCGAGGTGGATTGAGCAGCATGGAAAGGGTCGAGAGGTTTCTGTGCCGAGGCAGACTCGTGGGATCCGAATCGACCGTACTGGGAAGCATTGTCGGAATGAGCCTGGGCGGCGGCTGGAGCGGTGGGTACTGCAAACGAACAAGTCAGTCTCACGGAGGTTTTTCTAAAAAAAAAAAAAAAGAGGAAATTGGCTGCAATCCTCGAGTCGGGTGTCTAGCTTACT